>VZSF01008487.1:94099-242006 GCA_013398295.1 Chionis minor | reverse complement strand
TTTTCCTCTTTGGTGACAATATTTCTCTGTTTAGCTTCTTTCCGTGCTCGACTCTTCCGCACCGCAAACCCTGTGCAGGGACTTTGCTGCGCATGCTAAGGAGAGATAGCGAAGCGGCTTTAAATACTCAAACACATGGGAGACATTAGCCAGCAAAGGAAACATTTTACTGTAATCTACAGTTCAGTGCATTTATGGAAATAAATTTAACTGCAAGTTAGGCTGGAAAGGTATAAAAGCGTGCTGGAAGGAGGGGTTTGCCAGAGGAAAACGGCATAAAATGGCTACTCTGGAGAAGGAAAAGGGCAAGGTAGCAGCGCAGTAGGATGGGGTGGGGGACATGCACACCTCTGCCCATATTTAGTAGGGTCTGTTCGATGTATCTTTAGTACCATTTTGCTTTTTATTCCTCTGGGTTAGGCCACGCAAAGACCATTGGCTCAGTGGACTGGGAGCTGTGGGAGGATGAGGGCTGGCAGTGACCTGGGTCCTGTGGATGGAAGCAGGGTCGGTACCAGCGCTGCCCACTGGAGATGCGCTGGTGGAGGGTCAGCGGTGATGCACCGGCTGCCTCAGGGAACGGCAGACATGAGCCTTCCAGTATCTGAAGCTGGAGAGGAACTTTTTACAAGGGCACATAGTGATGGGACGAGGGGTGATGGCTTCAAACTGGAAGAGAGGAGGTTTAGATGAGGTGCCAGGAAGAAATTTTTCACTCAGGGTGGTGAGCCCCTGGCGTAGGTTGCCCAGAGCAGTTGTGGCTGCCCCGTCCCTGGAGAATAATGCAAATTCTTAAAGAAGTATTTGGTGATGCTGAGATGTAGGGTGTCATTCTATGTTGGAGGAACTTACCTTGANGTGATGCACCGGCTGCCTCAGGGAACGGCAGACATGAGCCTTCCAGTATCTGAAGCTGGAGAGGAACTTTTTACAAGGGCACATAGTGATGGGACGAGGGGTGATGGCTTCAAACTGGAAGAGAGGAGGTTTAGATGAGGTGCCAGGAAGAAATTTTTCACTCAGGGTGGTGAGCCCCTGGCGTAGGTTGCCCAGAGCAGTTGTGGCTGCCCCGTCCCTGGAGAATAATGCAAATTCTTAAAGAAGTATTTGGTGATGCTGAGATGTAGGGTGTCATTCTATGTTGGAGGAACTTACCTTGATAGGACAAGGGGTAGTGGTTTTAGAGTATAAAAGGGTAGATTCAGATGAGATATAAGGAGGAAGTTTTTTACAATGAGGGTGGTGAGAGTCTGGTGCAGGTTGCTCAGAGCAGTTGTGGCTGCCCCATCCCTGGAGGTTCAAGGCCAGGTTGGACGGGGCTTGGAGCAACCTGGTCTAGGGGGAAGCGTCCCTGCTTGTGGCAGGGGAGTCGGAATTGGGTCATCTTCAGGGTCCCTTCCAAGCTAAACCATTCTATGATTCTGTGACACATGGCATGGATTTTGATCTTTGTTTCATTTCTCATTCATACATCACTGCTATTCGTTCATACAGCAGGGTCCAGGTGCTTTTTTCCCCCCCTTTATAAAGCTGTAGCAGTGTTTGCTGTTGGCCCGGTAGCCCATGCAGCCCAGCTCTTCACGGCTTCCGATGCCCTCACCAGAAGGCTGAACTCTGCTTGCACGTCCTACGGTCCTACCTCCTTCCTGCTGTGTTGGTTAGGTGGCAAGCCTGGGACTTGGACAGGATCCGGAGAGAGGACCTGCCTCCTGTGCAGGTCCTGGATGTGGGCGGCTTTTTTAGGGTCTGTTGAGTCCACGGGGCTGGAGCACGTGTATCTGGCTGTTCCACAGCCCGAGCCTGTGCTGCCACGTCCTGGCATGGCGTGTGGGTGTCGCAGCCCCCACACCATCGGCTGGACCAGGAACCTGATGTCCTCACCAGGGTGGAGACCACCGATCGCGAGGACAGCGGCTAGAAGTGATAACGAGGCATCTAGGGGAAATGGAAAGACGGGAGCAGCTTTCAGGTTTTAAAGATGAAAGGTCTGAATACCGCTTGTACCTGAGTTTTTCTACCTGCTTCAGACAAGGCAGCGAGCGGGCTGACAGCCTGAGCTCAGAAGACACCATGAGCTGTCAGCATGTTAATTCACTCAGACAAAAAAAAAAAAAAGAAAGAGAAAAAAAAGTCTGGCTTGGACATTTACCTCAGACCTTTCTGACTTTGCTTTATTCCACAGGGCAGCCTGTCCGGAGCCGCATGGATCCGGCACTGCCTGTGCTGTTCAGGCTCAGCGTGAGCAGCTGCGGCTCCACTGCCGTGACAGAATTTGTGTTTTCCCGTGATCGGATTTGGCCCCGTCTCCCCTGGCGCCGTGCTGTACGATAGCTGCAGGCAGCAGACATGCTGTTTAGATGACACTGAGTTGTTTTCTAGGAAAGGCGCTGTAGTAAATGCTAGCAGCTTTATTGGATGAAATTAAATGTATATCATCCTAAATGATGACGGTTTGTAGATCTTTACTTTGGCACATTATGGAATTTATGGGGTGTAAAACAATTTCGGAATTGACAGCGCGGAGATCGGAAAAGGCTGCTGTAGGTTTGGAAATGCGAAGCAACGTGGGAGCGTTGTGCTGTGGGCTCCTTCCCCAGCTGTAAGGGAAAGCGGGATTGCGATCGCCCCGGTGCTCTGCCAGCTCGCCCGCGGAGCAGCTTGGTCAGTGCCTCTGAATTACCCAGTGAATGATTCAACTTTTAATTGGGTGCAAGTGCTTAATAGCCCTGTACGGTTATGTAAATACCATGTAAACAGAAACAAACTCCAATAATCAGAGGTAGCAGCAGCAGCTATGATTAGATCACATTTACATCCAAACCCCTAATTGCCTGAGCGCTGGGTTGGTGAGTTCACCCCCGGCTCGCAGGATTTGCACATCCGACGGGTTACGGCATTTGCAGCCGTGGCGTTTGGTGGCAGCTGTGTCTGCTCCCAGGTACTCTGTCCACCTCGTCTTCTCCTTCTTGCAGAAGCCGGTGGTGGGGTCGGCGTTCCTCCGTCTGGACCCGTGTGCTGGAAAAGTGAAGTTTGCAGCCCTGGGGGGAGCCTGGTTGTCTCCTCCGTGCTGCTCCTCATTTGGAGGACAGGGAAGGGGCTGCCCTCGCAGGGGAGCCGAGGGGTCCCGGGTGAGGGGTGCTGGGGGGGCTGAGGTTGGGACACCACCATACCCCGTGTCGGAGTCAAGTCTCCTCTAGTTTTAACTCCCACTCAGTCACCTCTTGCCTTTTCGGATTCCTTTTTGGCCTTGTCCAGGTAATTTAGGGGGGAAAACCAATTATAAACTGATGGAGATGGTTTGAGTTTGCCTCTGGGGGATGAGGTCTCTGCTGTAGGGGCTCCCGACAGTGGGAATTTCTCTCTCGTGCTTGTTTTGGTTCCGTTGATAAAGCAATGATTCCCTCTAGTCCTGCACGGGTGATCTTTTTTTTAAACAACGGGAGCTTTCCATTTCCAAAATTGGCAATAAAATATTTGAAGTGTGGCAATTTATGGAAAAATGGGAGTGTTTAATCCAGACAAGAAGAACTGGCAGGAGTATATTGAAATATTGGGCTGGTATTTTCCTGCAGATAAGGCTATAGATAAGAAGAAAGATAAATTGATTTTCCTTAGTCTGTGGCAGTAAAACCTCTTTTCTCTGGAAGACTTTCTCACACTCTCAGAAACTTGGAGATAAAAGAAGGCTCGTGAGATAACTCAGCAGAGTCCTCACTGCACCCCTGGCGCCGGCAGACGGGAGTGGGTCCTGGTGGGGCGAGGAGGAAGGGCGAAAGCAGTGGCGTGCACGTGGCAGAATGGAAAAGATTTAAAAAACTACTGATTTGGGAATGTCCATGGAGTTACGATGTGGGCATTTTGGCATTAAGAGAGAATTCAAAGACAGTTGCTGGCGGAAAGAAACTTAAAATAGCCCAAACTGGTAAAATTAGCAACAGTAGAGGAAGCAGTGGAGATTTTAAAAGCAGGCACTTGGGAAGCAGGGACAATAAAACTCAGTAAACAAAATGCAAAGCTGTTTGGAAGGTGGTTAGGCTCTTGAGAGGTGTTTCCACTGTGGAAAGACTCATTCTGCATCTGTTTGCAGATTTAAAATGGCCCAGGGCAAGATTCAGAGGAGGATTTAAGCGTTGCAGCTTAGTTGAGCGCAACAGAATTTAAGCCTGTGTAGAAAGCGCATCCTCGCTTTGAGCCTGTAACTGCCTGCTGTATGCAGTGGGTGAGTTTTCTTTAGGTTTATTACATTTAATTGTAATTAAATGAATGAATAGAACTCATGTTTTCCATAGTTGTGCTATCGGCCGCCTTCAGTCTTCCACTCGCAGTAGAAGAGAGTCTGGAAATGTGGAACTACTGCATTTACTGTTCAGCTTTACCTTGCCTTCAGCGGGTCTCAGTGACAGCCAGCCCAGCTGGAGCTTTTCCCGAGTGAAATCCCAGCTCAGAGTTTTCTTTTCTGAATGCTCCATTACTGCAAGGATTTTATCTTGGAGAAGAAGCTGAAGAACCGCTTCTTTCAACTTTTTGGCAGTAAATAGGTTCCCACGTGCAGATTTTTCAGTGAGAATAAATTATTCTAGTCAAAAATTCTACAAGAAATTAGGTTGATGTTAAATGTGGATGAATTCCTTTTTTTTTTTTTTTTTTTTTTACCCCACCCCTGTTTATGCTGCTGCTGGAATGTGCAAATTAAAATTATTTTCATGTATATTTTTCATGGTGGGTTTTACTTGCTATTTCCTTTTGTAGAATGAATGTTTTCACATCTTCTCCACCCCAATATCTGCATTTGTATTTGATTTCTCAGGGCCAGCTGCCCCAGACCTTGCTGGCCTTGGTCATGCAGAACAGAGCCCAGATTCCTGAACTATCCCATCCATCTCAGTGAGGCAGTTTAGAGAGGAATCATTGCAATAAAAGTCTATATTTTCCCTGTCTGTCCAATTACCTTTGTGCAAAAATTAGCTTTTTTCTAAAGTCTTTAAAATAAATGGGTGCCCAATCCCTGGAGGTTCAAGGCCAGGTTGGACGGGGCTTGGAGCAACCTGCTCTAGTGGGAGGTGTCCCTGCCTGGGGCAGGGGGGTTGGGCTAGATGATCTTTAAGGTCTTGTCCAACTCCAACCATTCTGTGATATCAGTGTAATACTATGGTTGGGTTTTGTTTTTTAAAGCTGCCAGCTTTAAGATTCATAAAGAAACCCAGAGCTTATTCTTTTCCAACAAATTGTGCCGGTGACAAACCAGCAGTTACAGCCCTAATGAGTTATTCTCCAAGAAATCATGGATGTAGTCTCATTGTTTGGTGGTAAATGCAGAGTTTAAAATTATTTGCATGGATACACAACCATTTGTATATTGCAGTTGCATCAGGGGAGGCTTAACAAGGATTGCCGTGTGTTCCTACAGGTGCTTGCAGCCCGAGACGACTGCTCTTGGTCATGGGCAGCAACCTTGATCCTCTCTTTGTCTTCATCCATCCTTACTTTAACATGTTTACTTCTGATTGATGACATATTTCAGAACATTAGCTCTAAATCCACCAATTCCTCTGAATTCTGGCTGCTGCCTGGAGCCCCTTTCAAGGCTCCTCATGCCTCACCTTCCACATCTCCAGACACCAGCGTGCTCGAAGAGGACTTTTGTAAGCGCGTTGCGGGAGCCCCTGAGCGTGCGGCGAGGAGGTTAAACACGGCGTGCTTGCCTTTGGTTGGACATGTGTTTCTGCACGGTGGTGGCTGTGGTTGTCACGGTGGCCTCCAGCCAGCACATCGCGCCTCTGAGGGTTTCCTTAAGAGCATTCTTCACCTACAGGTACAAAAGTCTAAATTTATTAATTTCCAAGGCTTTGCTGTCAAGAGTGAGGGACTTCACTCTGAGTGTCTGGTGCTAAGACCAGATGAAGTCAAAGGGGTTTGTTTGGTCCCTACGTTGAAGTGGCTTAGCCAGTCCAGGGTACGGATGGGTCCAGTGACCTTCACGGCGATTCCGTATATCGGTATATAAATATATATATACATATATATACACACTATATCAGTATAGTACCTGCACTGAAAAATCCATAGTTGCTCACGTTTACAATTTAATTACTTGTTGCTATTATGTAAAGAATTAGTTAAGTTGCTTGAGAATAATGTATTTAAATTGCATTACGAGCATGGCTTTGGCACTGATTCTGAGGTCTTTATTTATGCGGCTGAGTAGTTTCCTTGAATTTAATCAACTGTTTGCCTGAGCACGAACCTGAGTTTTGCAGAATCAAACCCCGTATTTTTGTTGTCGGCTTCGAAACCGTGACATTGCTGTATGTGTTGCACGACAGCTGTCATTTTTTATATTAATAGTATAATGTATTGAGAGCATTGATGTAAACACTGTAATTGATGTGTTTATGACAAAGAATTGTAGCATTCAGTGCTGGAGGGTTTAGCACTGCATCTGAGCAGCAATTCTCTAACATTCCCATTTATTTCTCCCACACTCGTGTTTACCTTGTTTACCCACATCCTGAAATGTCAAGAGCAGTACACCTCGATGCAGGCCGCGGTGCCTAACAACGCCAGATTTAGCTAATACGACTAAAAGCAAATTCCTGGGCGGAGGGCAGGTCTGTGCTTGATGCTACCGGTTTTCTTCTGAATCGAGTGGTTTCAACACTGATTTTTCTGATGCCGCTGTGTCAAAGGGTATTTCAACGTGCCTTTGAATGAGGCGTAGCTGGCCGGTCGCTCGGCGGTGAGGACCCTGGGGGGACTTGGTGTGGCAGAGCTGCGGAGCTGCAGTGTCCCGGTGAATTGGCGGTGTTTTAGTGGAATGGCAGGAAGGTGAGATCCCCTTTAAAGTGCTGTTGAGAGCGTGCGCATTGGGAAAGCGGGGTCAGGAAGGAGGACGTTGCGTTTGCTGCAGTTACAGCGCACGTCTGACCTGGATCTAGGCTCAAGCTTGCTCCCTATCCCCTCGCTTGCCCTGCCCATTGGACACAGACAGGTCTGTAGCCCATCTCTCCAGAGCTCCATGTCCAGGGAGTGGGAGGCAAGCCAGCCTGATGGGCAGCAGGGACAGAACGGCAACCTTGAGGTGATTTAGGAAGCTGCTTCTGACCACCCCTTAGCGCAGAGCTGCCGCTTTGCAGTTGAGAACAACGGTCTGGCTTCTCGAGGGGCGCAATAGCCAGCAGCAGCAGCAGCCAGCGGCATTCCTGGCAGAGCCTGGGAAGGCAGCTGAGTCGAAGTGCTTCTGCACTCCATCTGAATTCTTCATAGGAAGTGGCCGTTCAAAAGCAATTAGCATCCCTGCCAGAGCTCGGCGGCAGCGGTGCGGAGGTCGTGGCTGGGGAGGTGACAGGGCTGCTCCTGTCCGTGCCCACCACGCGGTCACCAGGCGCACAGGGCGGAATGGTGGCCTGCTGCCACCATCCCCAGCTAACCGGAGCCCGGTTACGGCGTGCTCCTGCCGTGCTCCATCCCAGCATCTTTGCATGGGCCAGATATCGGGGATGTCCCCCTCTCCCTCGCCGGGAGTGGGGACGTGGCCAAGAGGAGCAGAGGAATGTGTAGAGATGTGACGGTACATGGCTTCCCAAAGGCACTTCTGGCACTCCCTCCAAAGGTGTCTGTTTCCAAACAGGGGCTCACGGTCAGCGGTACCATCTGTTGAAGAGGGCATCAGCTCCATTTGCATGCCCTCCTGCCTAATGTGCACATGCAAAATAAGGACCGGGTTGCATGCACGCTGCTGCAGGTGAGACTCTGCCTTGAACTTTCTGAAAACGAAGCCGCAAACGGCCCCACGTTTTGATGGTTCTCCGAAAGGTGCGCTCTGCCTTCGTACCCTCTCCGTGCTGGGACTGGGGGGCACTGGTGGTTCGAAGGCAGCGTACGGCTCGGCGTCGCTCCCGCGCCTGACCCCAAACCTGGCGTTCTTGCTGAAAGCAACATCAATCAAAATTGCTCGTTTCTGCAGTGTTGTGACACCTGCAGATCTATTTGGAAATAATCTACCGACATGCAAGTATAGGTTCCTAACTCAGAAGGGAGCAAAAGAAGGAACAGAAAATTGCCTTTGTGCTGGATTTAATATTTACATCTCAGACTTTGCCAAATAGGTTTGTTATTTATAGCAATAGCAGCGGTAATATTCATCAGTTGCCATGGACATACTAAGCTCACCAAATACAACAGTGAACCACAATCTGCACGGGAGTCGTTTTAAAATGCTTTCATGCTGAGCGAATAGTTTGTATTAAATTTAAGAGTAAAATGCTAGGTTTCTCTAGTGCCATTTCTGGGATTTCAGATATAAAAATGGAAATACTTTATTGGAAATTTAATGGGAAGAGCAGTGCTGTATACAAGAACCCTACAGAACTTACTGTCACCAGGCAGCATTCAGGATCACAATTTACTGTGCTTAAAAAGCAGAATATATAATGAGAACATCTAGAATTCCATTAATAAGGATATATTTTTGAAGCGCTGAAAAACTAGATGGAAAATAAAATTTTATAAGTTAACTCTTAATGGAAGCCCATTTGGGGGCCTTCGTTGTTGGCATCTTTATCTGAAGCAGTTGGTCGGAGGGTCTGACGTGGGCGAATAATCAAATGCTCGGATCAAATCCTTCCCCTGTTCTGCATTTGGGGAAGCAATCCTCCTTGCGGAAACGCCAGCCCTCCAAAATATTGCTAGAGATGCAAATTCTTTCTTTGTTGGGAGAATTTGGGGAAAGAGAAGACAGAGCAATTAATTTTCCAAGTCTTTGTAGGCAGAGCCTGTGAAAAGGGCTGAGTCTGGGCAGGGAGATCTCAGGAGCTATTTACTGGTGATCACTGAGCCCGGCCTTCCCCTCCCCAGCCCAAAGAACAAATTCGGCAGTAAAAGAACAGCTGAAAGCTGTCAGGCTTTAATACCTATAGAGAAGGTCATTCCTTAGGGGAGAGTTGCTCAAATGCATAATAATATAACCGGGTACTGCAAAAGACACTGAGATACATTAGAAGATAAAATAAAGCAGACTGCAGTTCAAACACAGAAAAATCCAGGCTTTATTCAGGGAAAAGTAAAATATTTCAGCAGATCAGTGGAGGCTCTTGAGTGAGGACCTGTTTGAAAGGACGGGGAGGCTGGTTAAGTCTTTGGGGATGAGAGTTAGAAGAGTTACGTGATGCAGATAATGGAAGAGGTGGGTTGTGAGAAGGGGCCCATCGGAGGTGAAAAATCACCCGCAGAGGAGGGTCTGAAGCCAAACTCGCCTGCTGCGGCGGCCGCGGGGTCTACAGGGCAGGAGGGACCAAAGCGTCGCTTTGGCCAAGCGGAGGAGCTGCAGGTAACGGGGGAGCTCCCCAGGAGCAATCCTAAAAAAAAAAAGCAGCCTCCCATCAAAGTGGAGACTCAGTTGTGGTGTGGCACAAGCACTGAAGGACAAGGCTGGCTCTGGGGCTCTGGGATTTTTTTTCTGATGTAGTTTGCAATATTTTTGCTAAAATTGAGAAAGTTTGAACTGGATTGGGGATAAAAAAAATATCAGTTTTGAAAGGATTCCTCTCCTGAGCCTTTTTGAATTAATGTTGTCGCTTTGCTGTTGCTTTTTGTCTTTAACTTGAGGGTTTTTTAACGCAGTGTTTTTAACACTGCGAATCCCCTCAGTGGGACTGTATTTTGGTGCGAGCCTGGTCTGAAAGCTGCGGCTGAGAGCAGCGTGTGGTTTGATAAAGTGTCCATACATCCGTCTCCGCTGGGCAATGGGTGAGTGCTCACTGGTTTTAGCTGGCAGCCTGTAGATAAAGCCCTTCCCCGCGCGGGGGTTGTGTCCGAAGGAAGCTGGAGCACTGGATTTTCATACCCTCCCCGTGGGTTCATCCTCGGACCGGGTCACCTTAGCACTCCGCTGAGTTTTGCAGGGCCGTGTTCTCGCGCGTGTTGCACAGCCTTCGGCGTTCCGTCTGGTATTTGTGCAGGGACTGGGAAATGACAGCCCGTAGTGGTGGGAATTGGGCGTCTCTGGCCGGGCTGGGAGCGTCGGCTCTCGGGGGGCACGGTCGCTTGGGTGGGAGTGCCAGCAGTTTGTAGTCAGGCCAGAAGAACCATTTTTGGGGAGGAATCTGCCGATTTCAGAGAGACCTGAAGGCTGCCAGGACCTCTCAGCAGTGGGATCGGAGCGGGTGATGCTTTGGGAATGTAGCAAGGGAGGAATTCAAGGATCAGTCTTGCCAATAAAATACCTATACTTGGTCGAATAGCGTAAAATTTTAACGGTTCTATGGTTCAAGACACAAAAGTGATTATGAGACGGACTTGGTGAAAATGAGCTTCTTAAATGTAATATTGCAAATGCAATTGCAGTGTAGGGAGTGTTACAGCCTGTTAATAAAACCTTTGGTACTGGCTAAGCGCTGCACTGGCATTTGCAGGTTGCACATTGCTCATGTTCCGATCCAAGCTCTTTCCTGCTGCCGAAACAGCCCAGGAGCCCGTGCTTCTCTAATAGTTTTCCCTTTTCTTCTTTCTTTACCTGAATGGAGGCTTGACAGTCCCCAAATAGACTTAGATATACTGCAGATATTTTATAGTTTTAGCATGTATTGTTGTGCACAATGTGTAATTGTATTTACTTGCCGGCAATAAAGAAGTTGTAGGAATGAAAAAACCCCACATTACTGCTGTATTCTCTTCCTTTTCATGCAGTGCGGCGTGGGAGAGATTACTTTCCTGAGATAAAATTGCAACACACAAAATCCCACACTGAGCACTTCAATGCATTTTTCTTGCAGGGAAAACAAATACGAACAAGAATGGGGACAAAACTCCCTGTTGCTCTTGTTCACTTTGCTTTTACTTTGTGTGTTTTTAATTTACAAACTTTTGCCCGGCAAAAGGGATGCGCCAAGTAAAAGTGGAGGGAGAACTTAAAAATAATCACTTGCATGCCCTTCAAATCACTTATGGTTCAAATACTGTTCATCCTCCTTGAAGTGTAGGGCAATGTGGCAGTGCAATAGTGTAGGGCAATAAACTATCAGGATTATTTATAATCATCAGAGCTATGGCATTAGTGAAACGAGGAGAAAACAGCGCAAATGATCCTTCCTTCGCTGTGCTCACCACGTCTTGTGGAAACGTCCTACTGAACTTCAGGGTGTTTTTGTGCAGCAGAGGACTCCAGCAGGACAAGTTTCCCTCCCTTGAACTGGTCTGTAGTCTTTCTTCCAAATACGAGTGCATTTTATCTAGATAAAGCACATTTTTGACTCCAATTTTAGAGCTCGCCTGATTTCAACTATCCTGCAGTATTTAGCTTAGCTTTCTGAGGGCAAGGAAGCCCCAGCTATGTGGAATTTAGTAAAATTTGGTCCTGTGTAAGTGGGGATGCTCCGACTCAAAAAAAAAATTTCTTTAAGCCTCTTTGCAAGTATTGGAGTCACGGGTGAGATCTGTGCGCGTGCTGCTACTTTAGCCCAGCTCAATAGCGACGTTTCGTATTCAGAAAGCTTAGCTCCTGCTATTGCAGAGAAGTTGGGGAATTACCGTTTGCAGATAAATCTTGTATCTAAATTGTACTTCTTGGTTGCTAATTTTACTAATTAAAATATCTGTCACCCATGCATGGCCTCAGACTGATTTAGAATAGGAGGATGACTGTCTTTAATTTAATGAGGAGTTGTACATGAGCTGCGGATTCTCATTCGAACGGCTGTGCCGTAATTTGTCACTGTGTTACGGCCAGAGCGTTCCAGTGCTGGAGAGGTGGTAAATGTGTGCTGAGTGTGTTGGGACAATACTGCAAATTCTTGAAGAAGTGTTTGGTGATGCTGTTGCTGAGATGTAGGGTGTCGTTCTACGTTGGAGGAACTTACCTCGATCAGACAAGGGGTCGTAGGTTTAGAGTACAAAAAGATAGATTCAGACGAGATGTAAGGAGGAAGTTTTTTACAATGAGGGTGGGGGGCCCCTGGCTGGGGTTGCCCAGAGAAGCTGTGGCTGCCCCATCCCTGGAGGTTCAAGGCCAGGTTGGACGGGGCTTGGAGAAACGTGGTCTAGTGGGAGGTGTCCCTGCCCATGGCAGGGGTTGGAATGAGATGAACTTTGGAGATCCCTTCCAAACCCTTCTGTGATTTTAATTCATGCGTTTGCTCTGGAGCCTCAGACAGTGAGACCGTAAAACGTACGAGGCAGTGTTTGCCGACAGCATTGCAGTTAAGTATCGAGTTTTTCATGGAACTTCTCATCAGATTTCTGTTTGCGTGTCTCCTCGGGGAGGAGCGAGCGGAGGAGAGGGGCTGTCAGGAGCTGAGCAGCAAAGGAGGTTGCAGACATCCGGGGGAGTCCTCTGCAGGAGACATGGCTTTGTGGGAAGCACGACGCTGCTTTCCCTGCGCAGGAGCGGGGCAGGGGGCGTGAGATGCCGTTCCCTCGGGAGCAGGACGTTGTTGGCACTGTGGGGTTGTGCCCACCCCATCTCCCAGTGGGGATTTCCGTGTGGAATGCCTGCCTTCACGCCCTTGCTGGCGGTAGGCACCGGGAAATCTGTTTTTCTACTCCGCCTCTGCATTTGAATGGAAACCAGCATTCCCTGCTCGCTAATGTGCATCATCAGTCTTTCAAAGATGCTTGATTTCTGTTTGATTCTTAATTATTATAATAGTTAAGGCACTTAACATGCTTTAGTGATTTACTTCACTTAATTGGATGTAGTGATTAGAATATCTTTTATATTACCCTCACTGCAGTTTTAATTTAAGATTATAATCTCATGGTTCTTTTCAGCTCCTCTAGCTTTCATTTAGATACTGCTTTTTCTTTTCTGATTTCATTTTGTTTATTCGTTTTTCCTGCTGATTCAGTAAGCACGCTGCTAGGATGATTTCTCAGGAAACCTGAGTGTGGTTATAAATTCCTTCATTTAGTGCAGACACTAATGAATTAAAAAAAATATGAAAATGATGCATGAGACCATACTCAGCCTCTGGAGTTGTCTGTTGCTTTTTGCAGTCATTTATTAGAATTAAAAATAAAATAAAATAAAATTCTCTTGATGGGGCCTAGAGGGAACATATGAAATAAGGAGATGGAAAATGATAGTGTAACGTCCTCTTTGTGTGTGTCATGTCCTGCCTTAGTAGATGTGTGATGTATAGATTAAGATTTTAGTATTACGACCTGGTGTGTGAGATTTTGGTATTATTACCCAGTGTTGGAATTGTGCTGGTGAAGGGAATTGAAGCCCAAGGCTGCAGGTTCAGTCCCGCTGCCCTATGCTGGAGTCCAGTACAGGCACTGGGGAGAAGGATGGAGAGGAGAGGGTGCTGGGAGCTCGGCTGAAAAACCTAATTCTGTGTAATTTGAGAAACGAGCAAGCACCTCTCTGGAAGGGCAGTGCTGGATTCTCCAAATTAGTTTGAGATGTAGAGTAGCGTGTTCTTTTTTCCTCTTGGTGACACACAAAATCACCCAGGTAATCCAGCTGGCTTGTCACTGTAGAAATGTGTAGTATCTGTATTTTGTCTCCTCTATAGCACCGATTCCTAGGTGTCCTCCATCGCTGTCGGCGCTCCTGTCAAAGGGAAAGGGCCAGCACAGGTATGGGCACGCACGTGGTACTCGGAGGATTTACAGGTCCAGTAGGAGAGAAGTGGTTGCTTTGTAAGAAATTCCCATTTGCGATTGGGCTAAGAAAGCCCAGAGATCCATTTTACAGGCTTTGCTGTGCTAGGAGGTCTGGCCACCTGAAATACATGGAAGTAGTAAAGCACTTTAACTGCTTTCTCATCTGTTCACCCGCACAGATTTGCAGCACCGGGAATAGGGTTGGTTCAAATTCTGAAAAAGAACTACCCTTACAAACAAAAATCAAAATCCTTATCATTAAAACATAAGACGGATCCTGTACAAGCAGAATAAAGGATTATGTCCCCAGTGCAGTGCTTCTGATCCTGCCCAAAAGTGGCGGCTCCGAGAAGGGAAGCAGGGCTCATGGCGCCCCGTGCCCCTCCGGCTCCTGTGCCGGGCTGGAGACCAGCTCGAAACCAAGCGCCTCTTCTTTTTTCTGTCCAAGACAACTAATTAGGTGAAAGCCATGGGTACATGCAGGGCTTTGGAAATAGTCTTTGATGAATTAGTTACTCAGCCTGCCTCATTGCACTTGTGTGCCACCACACTGTGTCACCTTCCCGGACCATGCGAATGCACCCTCCCAGCCAGATCCTGCTGCCTTTAATCCCTGTGAATCAAACTCCATTCTGGGAAGCGTCCCAGTGAAATCAATTAGGTTTTGAGCAGAGGAAGGCGCTGCTCAACAGGACTCCGGGTACCACAGCCTGGGTGACCCAGGTGACCATGGCGTCTGCTCTCCCGGAGCATCCCAGCGCTCAGTGCGGATAGCGGAGACTGTCGCTCCGTGAACATGAAATATTCAAATGGCTCCAGTGTTTGGAGCTGCCAAGTATCCGGCCTCTAATACATGTCCTAAAGCGGTCAAACTGTTGTTAGGAGTGCAAAAATATTAACAAATCATTGGTTACTTGAACAGAATCGTTTAGGGCTCATCTGGCTAATGAGGAAGAAAAAAACTGAACCGAACACTTTCCATTTTTACGGAGATGTATGAGATCAGCTGTTCATAGGAAGCTATCAGTGTGCATACCTCGTTAGCTCCCTTGTGTAAAATTCCTCATCTGCGTTTTATTAGTCTTTCATTAATTAAAGCTACAGAATACAGTATTTTTTTAGCTGTTCTCTCAGCATGAAATTTGGCTAATTCTTCTACTATTGAAAACAAAGCTCAAAGATTGAAGTTTGTTCTTAATTGTGTTCTTTCAGTTATTTACTTCACATTGCTGTCATGCATGGATGAATTTATATGATGCTCTGATGACCTTTAGAAATTCTTCTGATTAAATGCTGTTCTACTTCATTATGACATTTCTGTTCTTGTACTACCAGATTTGATGTGTACAGCTTAATAACACAAGCAGACATGAATGCTAATAACTTTACAATTCATTGCATTGCTATTTTTTAATGTAGATGAATTTTAAAACAAGTTCCTCTTGCTGCAGGCTTACATGAATCATATAAATTAGAAGGTAACAAAAGAACAT
Source organism: Chionis minor (assembly GCA_013398295.1). Taxonomy (NCBI): domain Eukaryota; kingdom Metazoa; phylum Chordata; class Aves; order Charadriiformes; family Chionidae; genus Chionis; species Chionis minor. The sequence goes on along the minus strand of VZSF01008487.1, from coordinate 226,911 downwards.
ATTAGCATTTGTTAGCCTGGATGCACAAATTTTGCAGTAACCATTTTAATATGTACTACAACTTTTCCAGCCTCAAGTTTAATACGTACTACAACTTTTCACCCCCGGTTTTTCAACCAACATCGTAATTGAATTGGTTTCCTTCTTGCCTAAGGATAATGATTTTACACTGATGGAATCGTTATTAGATTCTAAGGATTATACTGATGTTGCCTGCTTTACATACAGCTAAAAAAAGAATTAAAGTTATCCAACTGTAAAAGGCCTTTACACAAAGGCTACTGTAAGCCGGAGATAGATGAACTAATTATTTTGTTTTGAGTTGTTAGTATCCAGCATCCATAATGAGAGCAAACTTCTCGACACTTCTTGTGTGGTGGATGTGAAGCGCTCTTGAGAACCCAGCCCCATCGCGCGTCCTTGACGTCTGGTGGGTGGTGATTTGCTGGTCATCGTGGAGCTGATGCTGTGAGAGCGTGTGTCCAGCGAGGCAGGAGGTGGCTCCCTACACGTGTTCACGGAAATCTCTCGGCAGCCTCCTCGTCTACAGACACATCCTCTGGGAGTGGGACAAGAAGGTGGAAAAGGGGAAAGAAGGTGGCATTACCTTGGGGCTTCAAGTGCCTTTACTGGCACTTGATGTCTGGTTATCATTTCAGTTTGTGTTTGGATCTGCCCATGCTCCACCACACCTTCCGAAGTGTTAAAACAACTTTTTAACTGGTCTGGAATAAGCGAGAACCAGCTCATCCGCACCTGCCATTTTCTGTCTGCGCATCCAAGCGCTGCTTCTTGGGTGGATGGAGGGAAAAGATAGTCCAGGTTAAGCATAAATGCTGAATTTCTGCTATCCTGAAAAACATCAACATCTCACGGGCAATTACACTTTAGGCTGCAGAAATAGCTGTTGAATTAATTGATTTTACGCTTACTTCCTGATGTTCTGAGTAGGAGTTGGTCAGAGTGGACGTGTCAAAGTAACATTTTCAAAAGTCTCAGTGATAAAAGACATTTACCTATATCCAATGAGTAATCAGTGCTTAGAATACAATATAAATATCTGAAACCTTTAATCAGGCAAAAGAGCAAGAATAGCTTTATTATTGTCTTTAAATATACTAAACATTTTTGTAATTTTTACAGTTGTAGAAGTGTCTGGAACTGAAATTAAGCCAAGTAGTCACTCTGACTTCCTTAAAGCTGGAGGTTAACCTGAATTAAAAAAAGATAAATGTTAAAATCTTATTCCTTTAAGCAGCCATTTTAACTCGTAGGTGAGAGACCAGTCAGCCTAACTCCAACGGACTGCTCTTCTGCATGATTTTAAAAAGCCTTCATGCTTCATTACTGTGGATGGTTGTCACTTCTAAGGTCACAGAACATGATTGCTTCCCCACGCTTATTCTTCAGTCAGTTTTATCACTATAGAAAACAAGAGTAAGGAGCAGCACTAATTTTAAACTTGCACTTACTCGACTAATTGTATACAGAGTGATCGATACATGAAATCAAATGCTATGTCCGTGGTGCATTAAGACAGGATCAAACTACTGTGCTTCTTGGCTACTTTAATATGCCTCAAGGTATAGCACAACACTCCAGTTATATGGGGTTCGATAGGGTTTTTTAAAGCTGAGATGTAAACATGTCTTTAAAAAAAAAAAAAAAAAAAAAAAGAAAAGAAGCTGACCTGAAGCTAATAGAGCTGCCTTGAATTCATCTCAAATAGATGTTAAATTTTCTTGACACCATTACCCTTTTCCTTTGGAAACTTCAGAGTGTTCTTGGCTAATAATAAAAATGAGGAAAGCAACCCCTGTAAAAACAAACCAAGAAAACTCAGCGGCCCATCTGCTTTCAACCTTTTGCTCTTTGTCCTGGGTATTCACAACAAAGGAGACAAAAATCCCATCAAGCTTTCCTTTCAGGGTTGCACAGTGCTTTCCTATGCTTGAGCCTTTGCTTGCAACAACAAAACAAAGTAATTAAGGTGGTTCTAGCAAAGGTAAATCAAGAGGATAGCAGGAGACAAGATCTCCAGATTCCAACCCAGGCTCTGCGACTGATTTATTGAACAACCTCTGCTAAATTGTTTAACCTATTTGCTGCTGATTCCCCGTCTTTAAAGTGAAGACATTAAGCCTTACCCACCGGTCACAGCGCTGCTTGACCTGTGTTTGCGGGGCGCTTTTGGACGTTGCGGGAAGCGTGGCCGTGCTGGGACACAAGAGTGCGCAGCAGGGAATTGGTCCTGCCTTGGTTTAGCAGGTGTTGCTGCCAAGTCTTCTTCTCACCCCGTCGTGAGAACAGGGGACTTGGACTGCCCATGGGTGCGTGCCAGTAGCCATATGACGTGGTGCGAGCTGCTGTGTTCCTCAGCGAGGAGACAGCCTCAGGTGAGCACCTCCTCTCATCTTGGCTGAACGTGATGTGCTCGGGCAACCCAAGGAAAACGTGTCCTTGTGCCACAGACAGAAACATCCCTAGCAAATCCTGGGGCTGTTTCCAGCCACTTGATGGTGTTGGTATGGACCTGGCTCATCCTCTAATGAGGACAGAGTGACACCACGGTGCTGAGTCACTGGTGAGGCTCCAGTGAGCTTCAGCAGGGGGTGAATTCACCCACTGTCTTTTAGTCTGAGGTCAAAATGTGTGTCGGTGTGGATGCTGGGAGCAGACCCAGCACAGCCCCCCAGCCCTGGTGTCTCTGCTGCTTCTATCACTTTCCTGACTGGCATCAGCTTTGGGTTTTTGCTCCCCAAAGCTTGAATTCTTCTACAAATTGACCAGATTTCTGTAGATCTCTAGAGGAAGAGTAAAATATGTTGTTGTTGCAGTAAAACCTCATTATAGACTTGGTGCTACATTTCATAGGGGATCGGTTTGTGAAGCATCTGTTACTGCTCTGTGAGAGAAGGTGGAGAGCAGAACTGCAGAGAAGCTTTAAGTTGAGTTTGGGGGATCAGGCATAATTGGCAACTTGCTGAAGACTTGCCATGTGTTGTAATTAAAGGGCTGCTGTAAAAGGCCAAGCAGGCGTAAAAATGTACCTTCCTTAGCTCCTGTCCCCTCTGGTGAGTTCATCTTAATTTTCGATGTTTGATGGAGAATTGAATTTTGAGATGGAAAAGGGAATGTCTTATTTTAGCGAGACCTCAGTATCTCTTAGTGCTCTTCTGCGGGTATCCACTCTCTGCAGGCATGGGATGAAAGGAGCTGGATCCTTGATGTGTGACTTCATCTCCCAAATTATCCTAAGGCACATCCCTAGGGGATGTGCTGACAGCAGGAGAGGGCAGGCTGGGTGGGTAAGTGACTGTACCCCTGGTTGGTTGATGTCCACAGCTAAACGTGCTGTACCACTGGGTTCACCTATAACCACGACTGCAATTTCCACTGGTAGAGAAGCTCAGCTGGGTGGGGGTTTTAAAGGTAAATACAGAGGTTTCCAGGATGGATTTCCTGGGCAGGTTGCTCCCAGCGGGGTGACTCCAAGATCCATCCTGTAGCTCTCTACCCACCGGCTCAGACCATACTTGAATAACGTGGGTGCATTCAGGTGGAGTCAGTGGTCTCTCTCTTCCCAAAGAATAGGCATAGGGATCAGCAGTTACAAAAAGACAGCTAGAAGAAAAGGGTTATTTTTCTGCAGTTTTCTTTCTAAGCGTGATTTCGTTTGGTGCAAGTGTTAATATTGACAAGTGTATTTTATAATTTGCAAATGCACATTAGGCTGAGATGGTGCATTGGTTTTCAATGTTTAATGCACATAGTTTAGATGGCACGCATTAATCATACTCCTATTGCCTTTGTTATGTTAATGGGAGAGAGAAGCTTTTCGTTTGGGTTTGTTTTTTTTTTTTTTTTAAAAACAGAAAATGAGTTAGACTTTTTTTAAGATGCATTATATATCAGCAGCTAATGAAGAGGAAATAATGATGAGTTGGCACTGTAATATGTATTAGAGCACTAATTAGACTATAGCAGAACTGCTTACAGATGTCTTTTAAACACCTGCTTGGTGGTTTTCAGCCCCACGCGTTACTCCATTTAACAATGCATGCGTGATGAGGAGACGGAATTAAGACTGCACTATGAAACACAGTGCACATCAGCCTTCGGTTTTGTCTTTTTTTTGTCCAGCTTTGTGTATGTTCAAGAGAAGGATAACGCGGGAGGTCACTGAGTGGCCCTTTTTGTGGGCTGGGCTTTCTATTGCCTGTTGCAGGTAAAGGGAAAGGAGACAGACAGGTTGTTTTCTACTTCGTTGTGACCGTATGGTTTCAGGGCAAGGATTCCCCATTCAGGCTGTTGTCTTGCATGTATATTAGTCCAGAATGTTACGTATTGTGTCTCCAGCATTTGCTTATCATTGATTTAGTTTTGAGTGTGTGTGTTTCGAGACCATTAAAAGCTGCGCATCTAGAAATAATGTTGGCCTTCATTTTTAAAGCTATGTTTTGAAGTCGTCTTTTACTGTAATAAGAAACCACAAATAGTTCTGCTCTATATCTTATTTGCTTTTACATTTTTGTCCATTATGTAAATAATTGAATTATAAACACGAGTAACAAATGTGGAACCCTCAACCTAATAGCCTACAATGAGAATAATAAAAAAAATCCTCATTATAAAAGTAGTTCCCATATTTCTCTGATGGGCCAAGGCTTCATTTGTGGGCTTTGAACTTGCACTAAAAGAACTAGATATCATCAATAACTTGTTCATGAGAACATCAGTCCTAAGATAGCAAGTGCTTGCTTTGCATTTTCACACACAAAACATTTCTAAGCTGAATTATTACAGCACTCTGCAGTGAGGACTGTCGACATAGGAACATTTATAGTTATGCGCATTACGTACCTTCTAATTTTAAACTTCACGTGCATGGTGGAGGTGGCCACAGTTTCCTTCCCTGTTTTCAGCACGAAGCCCGCTCCCAGGAAATGTTTGCGTGGGACAATTCCATTTGTTTAGGCTGGAGCGCACTGGCTGAGGTTTGGGTGATCCCTGCCTTTCAAACAGCGGCACAGCAAATACGCAGTTGTGTTCAACCCGAGACCAAGTGTGTCCCTTGTTAAAGCCTGCCGAATTTTAGTGGTTTTGTTCCAAATGACAGATGGGGGTTTAAACCGATGATACAAAATTGCTGTAGAAAATCACAGAATCATAGAATGGTTTAGGTTGGAAGGGATTTTAATATTTTAGTGGTCTCAGACTAACGTATAAGAGCACTGGTTCAGTGTGTGATTTTTTTTTTTTTAAGCTTCTGTACTAGATTAATGACTCCTGGTGAAGTTTTGTTTGCTGGTTATACAGTGTTGAGCCTTATTGACAGTGACTCCTCAGTATTCCCCAAATACTGAGTCTCTGGTGCTTCAGCTTCTTTTTTCTCGCTCCTCTTTCCAAAGGCAATCTTCCCTGACCGCACTGTTACTGTGTCGTAAGATATGGAGCTGTTTGTGCCTGAAAGCCTGAGCGGAGCCCAAATGAGCAAGCTGAAGGTGAGCGACTCTGATTCAAAGCTTCTTTAATTTTTTTTTTTTTTATCTTGACCATGAAAATTTTCAGCTGATGCTCTAAATCCTGAGATAGTTCCACATTTAAATGCAGTATGACCACATTTCTCATAAAATAGCGCATTTAAAGGTAATGTGCGGTATTTCCGTTTTATGGGAGCGTCAGAGAGAATTTGTTTCTCTATTTTGAAATTTTTGGTACTACCTCCAGTTTTATGTAAGCTCATTTCACTGGGCTTTACGTAAGCCACCATTTCAGGTGGCCATTGAGCTACGGATGTTTCCATCCTGTACGTCAGATGAGTTTTTGCCTTACACACGGGGATGCTGCTGCTTTATGTGACTTCTGCTCCGTAGCTAAAACGTAGCAGTAAAGCTTGGGTAACGTGATGTGACACGCACAGAGAGGACATGGTTGAGGAGAAGACTGCTGGGGAAGTTGAGTGGTAGCGTTGGTAGCATCTGAGCCCCAGAATGGTAACAGATTTATGACCTGCCCAAGGACCAGGTGAGAGGTAAGAGGTGAACGCAAAGGGGTGCAAAGTAGCATCCGATGCCGTGAGCCAGCATGATGGCCAGGGGTGGATTTGCTGAAGGGAGAGAGGGAAAAGGAGAATGTCTTTTCCTCTTCTTCCCTCCTTGGAGTGTGGTTTGATCCGTCCCGTGGTCCTGTGCTATATGGGGGCTGTACAGCAGGACTCCTGGAGGCAGACACATGGAATCTTTCGAGGTGCTTTGGGGCTGGAAGGGCGCTCTGGTGCTGGGTGACAGAGCAAACGTCCCAGCCTTGGCAGTGTCAGATGTTACCAGGAACGGACGCCCTGGGGACTGTGGTGCTGGAAGAAGATGCCTTTGGGTAGGTTTAGAGCCAGAAAGTAACAGAAAACTTGCTCCAAGCCTAAGACAAGGGACTTAGCTAGACACAGCAAGAAGCTAAAAAACCCTCAAAACCCCAAGCAGTTTTGTCACGTTCGTCAGCAGGGTAAGTAGCGATCTCAGCACACTGGGTGCCTCAGCACCGTCACTGCTCGTGGAGGCAGCAGAGCAAAGCGTGAATGCGTTTGTGCAGAGGAACTGGGAAGCCAGAACCTGAGTCTTCCAAAGCCCCAGGTGGCCGTTTTGCCTTGCTAAGCAAGTCTGCTCGCTCGGTGCCACCAGCTGCATCTACCCACTGCCCTGCGTAAGGCTGGCGGCACCCGTGAGAGTTGCTGCTGTCAGACCCGAACTCGCCCTGCAGGGAAGCGCTGAACGAGTACATCTAGGATTTCTGAGTAAGGCATGCTCATCTTTAAAACAGTGTTCTTCTGAGTTTAAGCACTTTCCTTCAGTTATGTGAGAAGCCACCTCTCAGTACCAGGAGAGGAAGAAGAGGGAGGGAAAGGAGGGCGTCTTGAAACGGCTCTGTGTCGTTGTGCTGGGAAGTCCAAGGGTTTTTAGCTCTGCTGCCAGTGTTGGGGTGTCGGGCGCTGGTGGGGGTGGGTGAGTCGGGAGCTGTCTCCGCCTCCGTCCGCTCCCTCCCTTCTGGCTTCAGAAGTGGTGCTTCACCCTCAGAGGAGACGGGACCATGTGCTGCCTCGCCAGCCTGTGAGATAAATGACCAGTCCAGCAGAACTGAAATAATAACCCTCTGGAGAGTATCTACTCCTTTCTGGGCTTGAATCAGTCTCTCCAAGGGTCCTTCCCTACCGGCTCCCCAGTGCATTTCAGGTGAATGCAAAGATCTTAGCTTCTATTGATATTTAATTGCTCATCTGCATCAGCAGCCTACTTAGGTGTAAGCCGTATCTATCTAATCACAAACCCAAACAAACAAACAATCATTTGAGTCCTTTATGTACTGGCAGGCAAAGCAAGCCCTTGCCTCTTATCTAGTCTGCGTACATATAATTTTTCTGCAACCGTCATCGGCGCCAGGAATTCAATAGCTGAGACTCACATTTATGTCAGTAAATCCAGTGTGTAGGTCTGCCCCTTTCCTGACTATTCAAATACGCAGCCACATCAGTGTTTCTCATTTGGAAGACCATGACAAGGGCCATAATTTTATTCTTTATCTCCCACTTCACCTGCTCCTGCATGCCGAAGAAAGGGAGGAAACGGCGTGCTGGGAAGCTCGGGGGTGTTGACGGCCACCCTGCAGTGCTCAACCGTTCAGCAGGGCACCACGGGAGGATGAGGAGGGGCGGGAAGCACGGCTGAGCATCGGTGCCTGAGCGCTGGCTGGTGGCACTGGTGGCCGTGAGGTGGTTCGGTGGGGCCAACGTGGCTTGTGGCAGTGGGAGGCGGAGGGTGGGTGTGAGCCCTGCCCACCCCTCCGGCCACACGGCGCAAAGCCGGAGGGGAGAACTGCCCTGTCAGGTAGGAAACCTTCAGCCCGGTCCAAAATAAGTCTGATTTCTGAAGATGAGAAAAGGTTGAAATTGAGTGTAAATGTCTCGAACTTCCCCAAGGGCTGTGTTTTGTGAAAAGGACAGTGGGTTTCGTTCAGTTGCTTTCCGCTCCTGCTGCATTTACATGCCTAAAATGACTCAGCTGTCATAGCCCTGACAAGTGCTAAAAAGCTCTTGTTAAGGTCACCGATACCAGAGAAGTGTCTCTCACACAACATCCCAGTGTATCGGGGCCACCGTCCCTGGGACCAGGGGCCGATGTCAGGCAGCGTTTGCTCCAGAGGGGAGCGTGACCCCAGACGTCCCGGCACGGCTGCGCCGGCGCGTGTCTCCGCTGCTCCGAGGGAGAGCTGCGGAATGCCGCTCCGGCCCAACGCAAAAAGCTCTATATGTGCGTGACCTTTAAATGCAGGCTGGAGCGAAAAGATCTGCCGCTAACTAAGAATCCGGGGTTGCTTTCGTGTGTCTGAGCGTTCAGGGAATCGATGTAGCTTAACATGCAAATGCAGGGCTTCCTGCGGAATGCCGCCGCTTTTCAAGATCTCTCATTTCACGCTGTTACCACTCCATGCCCTGCTGTTCCTGTGAAAAGAGCCTCTTGGAGGAAAAGTTCCCCACAGACAGAAATCCAGCTGATGTGGTAAAAAAAAAACCAACCCCAAACCCAACAAATTCTAGTTCAATTCTTAATATGTGTGGTGTCCATCTGCACCCTGGCAATCGGCATCTTCTCTGCCAGCTGCTCCCTCCGTTTTCTGTATATGCTTTAGATGTTGGTCCTCATCTATTTAAGTGAGTATATCCTGAAGTCAGGAGCCAGGAGTCCTGCCCTGCCGTAGGTGTCCAGAGGAGGATTTTCCCTCTGCGAACAGCGATGCCTCAGCGCCTGTTGGCATGTTCATTTGCGCATCTGTTTTCTCTGCGTACGAGTTACTGTGCTCACATAACTTAGGTGTTCTGCACATCCAGAGAAATAGATGTCCAGATGTTTTTGGTTTTGGGTTTTTTTAATCATTAATGAAAAATGCCTGCAGAGCCCTTGGGCAGCAGCTGTCTGGCAGGTCCCTTCGCTGGAGGTCCCAGGTGTGACAAGCCACCAGTGGAGTCCATTTAGTGCAGGAATGTTTATTTGGCACTTCAGATACCCACCCTCCTCGAGCCACCTGGATGTCATCATCTTCTGTCTTTAAAGCAATGTATGATGCATTATTGACGGGTGAAATACAGAGAATGTTGGACATTTCTCTAATATCTTACCTTTTTATTCTCTTCAAATTTCAAGCCTTTCCCATTCGGTGCCACTACCATATAATTCACCATTTTAAGCGTATTGTTCCTCACGGTGACTGCTTATATTTTTAAGCTTGTCTGGTTATTTTGACAACAAGAGGCGTCATAAATTATGTAAGCAATTTCTCTCCTTACAAGCTGGTCCCAGCCCTGCGCTGCCCCGATAAGAGCAGCGAGACAGAAGCTGCTTTAGTAACAGCAGGACTCGTGTGACTGCACTTCGGCTGCGCTGTGACCGGAGAACAGAGCATGCGAGGCGTTGGAAATGAATTGAAACTGCACAGAATAGGGGAAAAAAACCCACGAATTCAAGCCTGGTTGTAGTCTAAGACTCCTCTGAGATTTGGAAAGGGCGGTTGGTGGCAATTTAGCCTCTCGAAGCTGTGGCTGTGACCGTAGGCTGTGTGTTGAAAGGGTTGTCAAGCATTGGAACAGGCTGCCCAGGGAGGTGGTGGAATTGCCATCCCTGGAGGTATTTAAAAGCCGGGTGGACGTGGTGCTGAGGGACATGGGTTAGGGGTGGTTTTGGCATAGGTTTATGGTTGGACTCGATGATCTTGAGGGTCTCTTGCAGCCCACGTGATTCTATGTATTGGAGCCTTGCTGGCACGTCAGTCTGGGTCTAGAAATTGTGGTACCTTCATCACTAAAAGCATCCGAGACGTGGAGCGGGGAGTTCAGGCGGCTGCGGCCAGTGCTGGGTGTAAGAGAGGGCTCCAATCCGTGAGGCTTCAGGAAAATCAGAGATATTGGATGAAACCCCTTGGGCAGGGGAGGGACCTGAACCTGTCCCACGCTGACCAGCTCACGCTGCGATTGAGCAGGAAAGTGGCCACGAGCAGCCGCGTCTCGGTTTGTTCTTGGACCCGAAGAAGATCAAGAGTCCTGGTGTGTCCCTGAGGGAAGGGAGGCGCTGGGAAGCGATGCCCCGCTCCTCGTCTCGGTACCTGGGCTTTTATTAGACTCCCCCGTGACGCTGGTACGCGGAGGTCGGCCTCCTGGCCCTTCTGTCACCTCTTTCATATAAACAATCATTATGGCCTAATTGATAATCTTGAGGCCTGGCAGCAGTTATCCGAGACAGATGGCCTCTGCTGGGAAACCTCTGCCTCTGATAGCTCCAAAACATGACATAAGTCTCATCTTTTCAAGAAAGCCTCTGCCAGATGGGTCTAATTTAAAACATGGCCTTTCTCGTTTCTTCCTAGAGTATCGCTAATGAACGGCAGAATGGATAGCCCTGCTCCTCTGAGGGCAGGCAGAAGTGGGTGTTTGATACTGAAACATTTATGGGTTTGGTTCCAGCGCGTCGGTGAGGCGAGATGATGAACTCATTAGAATAAATATCGATAAGTGTATTGAACTTCCCATTATTTACTAGAGCTGGCCAGAAAGAGGTCACTTCTTGAGAAGTATGTTGTGAAAAATGCCTCTTTTATCTCATTTTTATTATTGCTCTGCAGTGACCAACCCTAGGTCAATTTGTATTATTTCGCATCAGTCCTATTAGCAGCCTGCTGCCAAAATTTGTGGTCACAGCTGAGGAGCTCGGAGAGCAGCTCCGGAGAGGAGGTTGAAATAAAGCTCTCCGCTTGCTTTCTGAGGGCTGCCTGCATCAATCTGATTGTTTCTGGCAGTCGTTTCCCAATCAATAGTCAGCTTTGTCATTTGATGTCTGAACCTCTGGCTTATTTAGCCGGGCTCCTTGCGGTCTTTGGGTGGCTGCTCAGAGGAGGCGTCAGCCCCAGGCTGCGGTGGGACACTTTATTCTCTTTACTTCTTGTGCATGAAAATGGCTCGGAGAGATTCTTCTTTTTGCGGCAGGAAACCCTGAAAGCTCTGGATCTTTGGAATTAGATGCATTACTAACTGTGCTGATTGCCAGCCTTGTCTCTCTTCTCTTACATGAGCTATAAAATATCTCTTCTCCTCCCCTCCCCACTTGAACTAAAAATGGCCCGTTTTAAATGCCTTTTACAAGCGTGTCTACATGGTAGAAATGAGGAGTTCTAGCTTATCTTGTGTTACATAAATATTTCTGTGCTTCTAGAATAAAGTTTTCCTTTCCCTTTGATCCAGCTTTCTTGTAGTCAGCTTAACCTTCAGAAAGAGTCAAAAGAGATTCATGGAGATTGCCAGTGGCATTATTCCTGGGGAAAATTGGAGAGAGAAAAGAAAACTCAAAATTACCGATATAAACAGCTCATTTAGAAATGGATAGCTAACTAAAGGAAAAGGTTGTCTTTCGTTGTCTTTTTAGGCAATTTTTTGCTTAAAATAGCTGGGACCAAGTGTAAAAATAGCGTTTGCCGTGTTTGCGTAGCGTTACCTGATGAAAGCGGTGCTTTTCCAGCAGCCTGGGAGGTGGCTGTGTCCCGTCGCTGTGCTGTGGGCAGGAGATCCCAATCCCATCCCCTGGGCTTTGGCGGAGGGACTGGGATTGCCCAGGTGGGGGAGGGCTGTGGGGCTGGGGCTTCCCCCGGCACCCACCACTGGGGTCCCACACGATCCCTTCCTGTGGCTGGTGAACGCTGCCCGTGGAGGAAGGGGACGGTTCGAGTCTGGTTATAGACGATTTTCTCAACAAGCGGGTGCTCCTGGTGGATTACTTTTCTTAAAATGTTAATTATGCTGCTTCAGAAGTGCGCTGAGAGGCGAAGCGGCTCAGGTGGGGAGGAGGCAGCCGGAGATCCGGGAGCAGAAGTCGCCGTCTCCAGCATGTTTTGCTCATTAACCTCCTGTGTGGAGGAGGCAGTTTGAAATGCCGCTGACACGCTTTGGGCTACAAGTGCTGAAATGGATCTTGAACTTTGTATGTGCTAATGGCAACCACGGGGCCGAGTTCCTTACAGGGACGGGGCGTAGCGGTGGGCTCGGCTGTGCTGGGTTAACAGTCGGGCTCGGTGATCTTAAAGGTCTTCTCCAACCTAAATGGTTCCATGGGAGCGTATGTATATGATGGAAAAGCTGTAGGTATGGCTGGAATTGGACGAGTCTGGCTCCTGGGGTTAAGTGGTGAAGTTGGCTTTGGGTTTGTGGCTGAATTGTGCCCTTTTTAGTGCCAGCTGCTGTGAAGGCAAGGCTGGAGCGGCTCGGTCATGCCCGTGGAGAGAAGAAGCGGGCAGTATGGTTGGAGGGGACGAGGACAAAGATTAATATTCATTGTAAATGGAAGAGAAGCGACACTTTGCATAGTTCATAAATGAGAAGGACTCCTGGAGAAAATTGAGATTTTTACTGGAATTATTTTTATCCTTCCATACCTTTGTGGCTGGAGTTTTAGCTGCTCGCTTTGAGCTGTGCTGGCAGGGAGGGTGAACAGCCTTTCCAAAAGAAAATTTTAGAACAACTTCAAACTCCCGTTAAGGAGAGGTTGACTCTCGTCTTCACCTGTTTCATAGAGATTTATAATTAGGACCAAAGCACCACTGCTGTGGGAGGAAAAGAAGCAAGCAGTCTGTAGGTAAAAAATGTTTAATTAACAGTTAAAAATGACTATACTGAAGATTTAATAGTAAGGGCTCTGTTGTTTGGCAGTATTTTGGGCAGAAAGGAGGATAGCAGAAGGTCTGGCTGAACTCATGCTTCTGTGCCAGTGACCGGGACTGTGAGCCTGGTTTCCTGTCTGGAGAAATGGATACGTGAGATTTATGCAGGTCTTGTGTTTGCATGGATGTTTATCAGGTCAGCTGCTAGTACCTCTTTGGAAAAAAAAGGGCAGGTATTTTAAAAAATAGGCAGGTGAGAATGTTAACAAAGTCGCGGGTGAGGAGGCAAGAAGGAACCGCTGTGAAGCACCACTTTGAGTGGCTGCCTGAAGCCTGCCAGTGGCGCTTCTGGAAACGTGGTCAGAAGACAAACTTGGCTGAGCTTTGTCCTGTTTGGGTTCTCTCCTTGTTTAAAAGGGCCGATTGATCAGTCTAAGCCTGTCTGAGATTGGGGTAAGGGTTTCACCACCCTGGATCAGGCCCTCAAGCACTGGATACTCAGATTGCTTGAAAATAGGTAATTAATGGTGCTTTATTTTTCATGTTTCCAAGGCAACGCAAAACCCCACGACATTGTTTTCAAGTACACGAGCAGAAGCTTTTGGCTGCTGCGGAAGAGTTCCCCTCTGTCTCGTGTGAAGCTGCTGTAAAGGTACCAAAGCCACCTTTTCTGCCGTTAGAGCCGATTTACATCCTATATCCAAAAAGGACTGACGATCAGATGCAGCTGATGAAATGATCTGTTCTCACTGTGGAAGAACTCATTCCATCAGCTGAGAGCTCTGCTGTTCAAATCGATAATTAGTGTTGTGACAAGTGTAACTTTAAATGCCTCAGTTTGGTGGCAATGTTAGGAAGTGTGACAAAAATCAAATTATTTGTCTGCTTTAACCGTGGCCCTCCTTGGATCGCTAATGCTAAATTCTTGTTAAACACACGTCCTTTTGGAGAGACTCCTTTACATGTCCTCGGTTGGAGAAATGATTTATTATTTGTATCATAAAGGGCATGAAAGAGAGGGTTTTCCCTTATTTTCTCTGCCTCGTTTCTTTTTATGTCTTTAGCTGATGTAACAGGTCATTGCTTGTGTTCCAACATAAAATGGAAAGATTCCCTAAAATGAAATCACCGGGGTGAGCAATCCCGACGAACGCCTTTCCTGCCTGTCAATATTCCTACTGAATTAACGGGCACGGGGAGCTCATTGAGGTGCTCAAATCTCAGGGGCGCGTTGGCAGCACCTTCCCTGGAGGTGACAAAAAATTAAAGGTAAAATCATGTGCACTTTTGTTCAGAGCTGCAGAGCGCCTAAAAATAAGCCCCTGCCTCAGTGCGCTGTAGCTCTGCGGCAGGGTGGGCAGACACCAAGGTGTCCGAGTCCCGGAGCAGCAGGATGCAGCGGATAAGCTCTCGGGGAGGGCAGGGAGTCGCTCCGGAGTTGCTGCAGTCATTGCCATTCAAAGGAAGCATTTTTATGTTTGCATTTTTATTTATGGCCAGCCACTTTGCTGGCTAGTTTTAGGTCCCGCCTTTTACCGAGGACGGGCAAACCCTCCCCTTGTGCTGCTGGGGGATTCCGACCCTGCACCCTCAGCTGGCAGTGGAGGGGGGAAGCGACTCTGTGTCCCGTCTCCTCTCGCAGCTGGGTTGTTCTGTGTCCCGCGGGGCGCGGGGTTTGGAAGGCTGGAGGCTGTGCCAGCAGCAAGGGGCTGGACTCTCTCAAAAGGGGAGGTTTAGGCTGGATATTAGGAAAAACTTCTCTACTGAAAGGGTTGTCAAGCATTGGAACAGGCTGCCCAGGGAGGTGGTGGAATTGCCGTCCCTGGAGGTATTTAAAAGCAGGGCAGACGTGGTGCTGAGGGACATGGGTTAGGAGTGGTTTTGGCATAGGTTTATGGTTGGACTCGATGATCTTGAAGGTCTCTTCCAACCCAAGTGATTCTGTGATTCTACGAAAAGGGACTCTTTCCCTTCTGGGAAAGTTCTGGGATGCCCCCCTGTCCTAGGAGTTGCTTTGAGTTTAAATTATCACGGCCTGAATCAATGAATGAACATCTTGAAGTTGCATCCTTTCCACTGGCTCCTAACGGGATGCTTTTGACTCTTCCTTTTTCAGCGTTTGCTGATGCCTTGATGTTCTCCCACCCAACGGGAATTAAGCGCCAATATGGAATGAGGAGCACAGCACAGAGAGCAGGCATGGTCCGGACCTCATGGGACTGATTATGCTCTTAAATGGTACGGAAATAATCTTAGGTACATTGGGAAGAAAGTGCCTTAGTAGTGCTACGTAGGGTTACTGGCATGTCTCCTACATTTATGCATTTAATAAATAAAAAAATCAGAGACTTTCGAAGATACTTCTTGACCTCAAAAAGATCAGCAAGGAGCTCAAGAAAAGAAATTTAATACCAAATGAATTTATCAAGTTTTCTTGACCCTTAGAGATGGGGAAAAACAACGGAAAGATGCACATGAAGGTCTTGTGAAATTCTCATACTAAACCACTCTCATGCACAAACCGAGAAGTCTCAAAACAGTTCAAAACCAAAGCAAACGGGGAGCATGGTCTGAATTCCAATAAGTGCCGTCGCAGACCCTGCAACGTGGCAGTCGGAGCTGATGAAGAGGACCCACGAACGGAAAGGCGAGCGCCTGTTGACAGAAATACCAAACCGGCGGGGAGGGGAACTTTCTGATGCCCCCGACGAGAGGCAGGCCAGAGGCAGAGGACTGGCAGTACTGTCAGGAGGAGGAAAACAGGAAAATAGACTCAAAATTGGTGACAGGCTAGGGTTATTACAGACTCCCAACTATCTGTATTTGTGGAAACTGTACTTACGGACAGACCTACACGTGTACTCCGAGGGTATCTTGCAGAGATGGGTGGCTAGTTGGGTGGCACCCGCTGGGCTGGCTGCGGAGGCAGAGCCGTTCCCTGCGGAGAGGCAGGAGAACCTCCCAGGAGGACGGCAGGTCTGTCCCGGTGAGGATGCCCGCTGGCCTCCGGGAGGGCTGCCAGAGGAGCATCTCCTGGTGATGGAGTGGGCTGGTCCCGCTGACGCCAAGGAGGCGTCCACATCCTGAGCTGGCCTCGGCGAAGGACTTCCAAGCCGACGGCGAGACGCTGACGGCACCTCTGGGAAGCAGCTCCCGCAGGCGCAGGGTGCGCGCAGCGTCCCCTTGCTGAGGCTGTTGGAAAATAGGTGCTGAGCTTGGAAAAAGACGAATGTCTGTCCTTTCTTCTAGGCTGTACCTCCCGCTTCCCGGCGAGAGCCAAGCACGCGCAGCGCCGCGGGGAGCAGCCGAGAGCCCCGGGGAGTCTTCGCAGAGCAGCTCTTTGCCCAGAGGGTGACGCCGGCAGCTGGAGGGAGCCCAGCGGCGCAGCATCCCCCCCACACCGCAGCCTGCGCTACGTTTGCATCAGATTTAAAGGAAAGTAGCACCTCTTTTTATCAAGCAGGCTTAATAAAACAACAATAACGTCCATTCAGTTATATCTCTGCTAAACATATCCTTTTTTATTGCTTTTCAGGAGTTGGAAGCATTAGCATAAAACAATCGAGGCGGTTGTTTTTCCTAAGAGAGAGGGTGCCTGTTTACAAACTCATTTTATTTTCACAATATTCCATTGTTATTTATTTCAGACAGAAAGCTGTCAGATTAATGCACTCCCTCATGCAGGACAGCTTGCTTTATTGCCTGTTATTAAGATATAACATATATAACCTGACAGGCGCTGCCCACGTCTGCATTCCACCAGCGAAAGGCAAATTAAGTAGAAAATGGAGATCTCCAATATTTCTTAGGGCTAAAGTGATATTAGTTTTTAACTCATTTTGTATTCATAGAGGATCCTGCGTGTTCGCAACACACCCGACAGAGTAAACGGTCTAAAGAAAAAGGCTTTTTAAAATTCTTACACCAGCCACCTCTGAGAAATTCAGGCTTTCCAAGCGTAGGAATTATCAAGACCCCTCGTGCGAGCGGGTGCCACGTTACTCAGGTGCCACAAGAAGCCCTTTAGAAAACAAACCCTGGGGGAACGGTGGTGCAGGGTGAGAAACCTTAAACCCACACCTAAAATAACCCAAAAACCGGCCCCCCCGGACCCTCCAAATCCCCCAGCACGGCACTCCCGTCGCCCCCAGTGCTGGCCCCCAGCGAACGCTGTCGCAGCTTCCAGAGGAGGCACACGCCGATGCAAACGTTTATTTTTTTTAAGCTGTATTAAATTCTTTTCCCCTTGGTGTGCGTAACCAGCTGGTGGCAATACTGGCTCGTGTCCTTTCTCCCTTTCACGACAGTCTGTCATGCTCCAGAACGCCCCGTGGAGTGGTCCGGGCTGGCATTCCCGGCTCCCCCCGATCCGCCGCCGCCTCTGCCCAGCTCAGGGCTTTGCTCTTGGCCTATTACTGAGCAGCCCGGAGGAATACAGCCCCGTTTTGGGGCAGGGGCCTGAAAAGAATACACTTTACAACAGTGTTTTCCTAAAAACGAGGGCTCAAGCCTACTGTTGTGTCTTCCTGGATTTCAAACAGCAGCAACTCCAAGCGATGAAGCTATTTCTGGTGCAAGTACAAGTGAAATGGCAGAAACACCTTCCCATCACCCCCAGTTCCAGTCCTACAAGCGATGTTATCCACATTTTTATTATCATTGATTTTTTCTTTCTTTCTATTTTCCTCCCCAGGACTGAATTGTTGAACTTGGTCAGTGACAGAAGCTGCTCTGGAAAAGCCCACAAGAGGTAGGCTGGCTGGGGGACCGTTGCATTCCCTCTTACTGGTTCTTCACCTTTTCCTCCTATACTTTCCCAGTAAGAACTTACGTTTTCCAACTCTCCCTGGAGAATCAAGTCAGTTTTATTACTGAAATAAACATTAACCGAATTAACATGAGATGAGGAACAAAGAGAAGTCAATTTAAAGGAAGATGAATCTGAACATTGGCAGAAACGCAAGAGCAAGGCAGTTGTCCACCTACAACCACCTGAAAGGGAAAACTCCATTTATTCAAGAAAAATGACTTCAGTCTTGCCTCGTACGTGGGTTGGGATTACTGTTAACCCTGACGGCAGCGTCTGCATCAGCTCCCTATTAATATAGGTAGCAGCCCTGCTTTAAAAACTTAAAATACCTCGTTCTGTTTTGCCCCTGTTCCCAGTGAGGAGGGTTTATTGCTGCCGTCTCTGGCTCTCGGGGGAGCTGCAGTACGTAAGGACAGGCAATTCGCAGGGGAGAACAGGCCGTGCAATTTAATGCTAAATAGTGAGACACTAAATAAATTATTATAAAGAACTAACTGTTCTTCAATATAATTACTTTTTTTTTTTTTTTTTTTTTTTTNAAAAAAAAAAAAATAAATTTTTTTTAAAAAAATTTTTTTTTTTTTTTTTTTTTTTTTTTTTTTTCAGAGAAGAGGAAACAGCCTAATTGGATAGAGGGGAAACCAAGCCGGGGAAAGGGCTCTTTGTCCGTCGTGCTGCAAACCCGTGGGCAGAGGTGGAGCTCAGAAGCTGGAGCTCAGAAGCTGGAGCTCAGAAGCTGGAGCTCAGAAGCTGGAGCAGAACCTCAGTCCCTGCCCCAGGTATGTCTGCGCGTCTGGCACGTCCTTATGTCCTTACTCCTCTTCTCCTCCTGCCCCAATTTCTGCGGAAAGAGGCCTGGGTATATGCGTTAGGATTTTAGTCTCAGGCAGCAAAGCTACTGCGAGGGGACCCACTCCTACCCTGCCAAGAAGTGCCAGTTAGCAGAAACGTATGAAAACCACAGGCGAGGGCTTTTAGATGCAGTAAATCCCCGCGTGCGCAAATACGTAATATGGACAAGCAATACTACTCTGAAATATTCTAGTATCCCTCAATGTAATAAATATTTTATTAGAGTAATAGAAAAAAATACATACAGATAACCATAGGATACGCACACAACTGGAAGTTTAAGGATAAATTTCAAACTTTTCAATATGAAACAAGGTACTCGGTACATATCTCATGGAGATATATAACTAGAAATTAAATAATACAATGTAATCGCATGAAAATGGCAATACAGGAACGTGGACTAGAATTTTGTGAAACAATAGAAAGGTTCACCCTTCGTTGCATGAAACATAACTATATACTTACTAAGAAACACCTGGTTTTCCATCTNCCCCCCCCCCCCCGCCCCCCCCATTTGCAAGTGTCTGAAAACATCACTGGTTAGCCACATTGAAAAGCAACTAGCCATGTAGAACTATGTATGTACAGTATATACAGATCTTGCTTACTTCAACAGTTAGCACATATTTTCATCTGGATGTGACACTAATAAGGTAATTTGCTATTCGAATGCGTACCAAGGTATTTTTTCTACAGTGCTACCATAATTTCATTAATCCTGGTTCTGTCCCTTTATATTTGTGTGTGTTGCAATAATACCGTGAGACTAAAAAAAAAAACAACCAACCACCTCTTTAAAACGATGTGCTTTATGTCACATGAACACTTGATCTACCATGTATGTGGGCAGCTCTCTAAAAGGTGTCTAAAAGGCTGATTTGACCAAACTCACAACTGTAGAAGTCAAATGTACCAGGTTTAGTCTATCTTTAATATACTGCTATAAAAGAAAGCGTAGATTTCTCTATAATAGCAAGCCTGAAGTGTCTAAATTTTTTACTATAAACTACAATATTGCCATAAACTTACCAGAATCATATGACTGTAATGGGGTGCATTAGAGTGCCAGACCAGGTGAAATAGTTTTTTAATTGGTTAAAGAGCAGCAGGAAGGAGAGTTATGAATGTAACACCGAATTAAGGATGAGTTTACAGTGCGGTAGACAAAAGAGCAAGATAATTTGGGGCTGCATATCTGGAAGCACCACATCACAAGGTAGGGAGGTGGTAGTAGTCCCTTTTCATAAGGCCATGGTGCAACTGCATTTCAGTAACGTTTAAAACTGGGCACTTTTGTTAGTGAAACACACTGACAGGAGTTCAGAGAAGGGCAATAAAAATGACCCTGAAGGTGGAAGAACTTGGTTATGAATAAAGAACTTGGTTAAGAAATGTAAGGTGAGGATATAAGGAAATTAACTTCTAGACAGAGAGGAAGGTGAGGTGTTTGAAAAGGTACATAAACGTACACGGGGATAAAACAGAGCCTTCTCTGAAACACAGCTGTGAAATCATTTTGTAGGAGTGGAAGCCCTGCCTCTTGGACACCCCAACACGGACTGTGCAAATCTAACATCCATACTGTGGCTTTTCCCTACCTTCTAACTTTGATTTCTTGCTAAATTTGTAATAACTTATATAGAGGGCCATAAGAAAATTGATCCACACTTAGCAGATCATGACACTGTCTTAAGAACAGATGCTTGGTCGATGTGTTACCATCCGACTGAAATGCCACGCCTCTGATTCCACCTTTTGTATGTAGAATGTTACCGTAACAACACAGGACATACCCCCAAAAATTCAGTGTCTCTGCAAAAATGGAGTTTCTCACTGAGCTACGCTTTTCCTCGTAACTCTGATCACAGCGCCATTGCTCTCCCTCTCTCTTACGTTGTATCTGAAGTATGTAATATGTAAACTCCTTTGGTTCAAGTATTAAGGCATTTTAGATTCCTTTTTAAAGGATTTGCTAAACTTCGTATGATATTTTTACTTCAACCTACAGTGAAATATAAAGAATTTAAAAACACGTCAGAATAGAAGAAAAACATGCATTAACCACTGCAGTTTCTTTTAAAAAAAGCACTTTTCTGTAGTAACCGATTCTTTTTTTTCCCCCCTCAGCAAATGAAAATGTATCATCACAACACCGAATTAAGAGTCAAGGAAAATATTGTTGGTAAGAAGCTGGATACACTGAAGATATTCAAGACTGATGGACCAGAACCTCTTGCGTCCATACCTGCGACAAATGAAAAAGGTCAGGATTAAATGAAAGCATGAGTCAAATTATTCTTCTTCCTAGATGCTAAGCAAAAATGACTGTAAAATCATTTAAAATTCACAAAAATACACTAAATATTTTAAAACTACAGAAGTGTAGTGCAAAATGCTGACACTGTACAAATGGTCTTTATTTTCAAGGTAGTAATAATAAAAAAAGGAGAAAAGTAAAAAAAAAAATTATCTAACATTTTTAATACCAATTTACAGGGTAATTTACCAGTTCAATAGAATGAAGTTTGTCATGCGTAAGGGCATGAAGACTCTTAATTGCTTTTCTTTTTATTACATTATTACTATACAACATACAAGCATTAATTCTTTTTTTTTCAATCTCCCCATCAATAGAGACTCAATTCCTGCAAAGACAAGCAGTGGTAACTGCTGGGTGTCAACTGCAAATTCAGTAATGATTCACCGTAGCAAGGCAGAGCCGTGTCTTTTTATACTGTGGCTGGTATAAAGGAGGTTCTGACACTGGTTGGGGACTATATATATATATATAAAAAAGCACGTGACAAAATGATAGGGATTCAGCTTCCACCTACTAGCTAGTCTGGGAATCAGGATCTGATCACTGCTAGTGCCGTCTCCGCCATCAGTTGTTGCTTTTACTTCTATAACGTAATCTTCGTTAGACTGGAGCAAAAGCTCAGCGGTTGTCTTGTCCGTGTTGAGCACGTTCATCCCGGTCTGACTGCTGGTCCTGTACAGAACCTGCAACACGAGCAAACGGCTGTACCGCGTCACCTCTTCCACCAGGACCAGCCTTGCAATTTTTATTTGTGTTCCTTTAGAAATACGGTTTCGGTCTTTAAAAATATGTGATGAGAGAAAAGATCTGATTTTTTGGTAAATATTACAGGGCAGAATTACGTTTAAAGAAAGAAGGTAACATCAATCAAGCGCTTTTATTCCAGCTTTAATCTAAAATGGCCCAATGTATAATGATAAGAAATGAATAAAAGATCCTGTTGAGCGTCTCAGTAATGTATTGTTCTATAAATTACCCCACCATTTAGAATCTGTCATTATCTAGATCAACGGCTTCTGCTGGTACAGAGTTTGGGAAAGAGAGAACTAATCAACATTGCAGACCGTGTTGGAAGACGTTCTGCAAGTGCCGAGTGATTATTCTGTCCTGAAACCCAGCTGCCTTCAGCGGAGAAGGGATTGACCCCACTTGCTATAACCTCCTTTCAGGCAGTTGTAGAGAGTGATAAGGTCTCCCCTCAACCTTTTCTTCTCCAGGCTAAACTTTAGAAAACCCGTGGATGCAGTGCGTTCACCTGGCAGAGTTTCACAAACTGACCAGCAGGTAAGCTTGGGAGTTTCCCCAGTGCTAAAAGCAGCAATCTCGACTCCACCAGAATAAGGGCAATAATGACGAAATGGAAAAAAAACCTGCAAGGCCGCTGGACTTAACGCACACGCTCCCTCATGCCGTGCCTTGTCCTACAGGGCTCTCAGAGGGACGCAGGCGCGTGGCTCACCTCCCCAGCGACCGCGCTACGGCTGCGCTGGCCTTTTCCGGGTCATTTGTTGGCTCTTCTCTTCCTGGCAAACCAACTTTTGTTAACCATACTGCCCTTGCCTTCTTTCTGGGATAAAAATCAACCCCCGAAGTGCTTTACTTCAAGTAAAACTAACCAGCTTTACCAAAATTCAGCTTATCCTTGTGTACTCAGCGACGTTTCCTATCCACAGGGGAACCTGAAATTGTGGGAGACGGAGTACACAGTTTGAAACTCTACATGGTATGTTTTTGGGTAAGCTACGGTCTATGAAGCTTGGTGGCTTAGCAAAGCTATAAACATGTATTTCTTGACAATACAACGCACAACACCACATAGATCTTTAGCATAAATCTTTTATGCAGGAATCTATTGTGGGATCCAGCTGTACGCAGCTCCTCGAGAACATCCTCGGCTAGTCGCTTAAACATACTTAAGATATATGACATATTTAAATACTTGGACATTTGTGTGCTGAACAGATTTTTGAGTAGATGCAGCAGTGTAATTTCTGTCAAGACAATGAGTGTGTCCCATAGTAGGTACGAAGAAAAAGGTTTAAGAATATCACTTTGATGTAGCTGTGGTACTAATAAATATACCTGGCCAGTGATGAAAACTATACCCCTCAGTTCAATCTTGGATTATTTGGTTTCTTTCAAAATGTTATACGTTTGGTGAAGTGTTACACATTTGTAGTGTTTTATATGTGGTAACTGTTGTATCTTCTATAACATCCAAGTGTTATACATTTGGACAAGCGGGATCCCAGGAGCTGGCAGCAATGCCGGCAGCTCTTGGCTTGTTTGCCCCGAGGAGGAGAAGGTTTTTAGTGTACCATTAATGGGAAGAGGACCACGGTTTATGCCACAGTTAGATTATGATTTAAATCTATAAAAAGGAGACACTACTGAAATGGTTTAGATGTTTTGTTTTGTGCGTCTTCTGAATGGAACTGCTTTGCAAATAGACAAAAAAAAAAGCAAACTGGATTGCTTTCAGGTATTTTACCGGTCTGTTTTCACTTGCCTTATACCCCGTCACCTCGGACTCGTTCTCCATAGCTCTTACTTCCTCCCAGCTGAGGATTACTCTGGAGTCGGTGACATTCCACATAACGTTTCCTGGCGGTTGACTGGGTGCTTCAAATACATAATAAAAGCACGACTTTAATGTAATTGGCATTAGTGATTTATTCTACAGTAGGAAATAATAGTTCAGGTAATTGACTGTCATTACATGTTGGATGCAAAAGCAACTCCAATGCAGCCTCATCGTTTGTACACTTCATGGTTCAGAGGCTAAATTGGAAAAACAGAAGGAAGGAAAAATAGAATGGCACATAAATGTTATTTCTGAAGTTGCATTATCTGTTGATGGTCCTTCATTAAATACAGCCAAACAAAAGCATATGTCTTAGGACACGGGTGATCAATTAGAACAAACTCTAATGAAACCAATAATGGTAACAGACAATTTCTAGTTGTAGTATATTGCCAAGAACAAGCAAATACTTCACAGTAGATTATTTATTAGACAAATTTAGTCTTAATGAATATTCAAATCTACATGCTATGTGACTTACTTTTACATGTTTTTAATGTAAAAATATTTGACAGGGTTTTTTTCTTCTTTTAACTCCAGGTGTGATTTTGAACCGCAGTCTGTACCATTTCTGTATCTGCAGCTGGAACAATAGTGGGATTTGGCCAAGGAAATCTATTGGGGTTTTTTTGTTCATTAACAATCTGAGACTGTTATTTTCAAAAGGAGCAGTATGCTTTTGGCTGTACACTCTAATATATCTTGAGACTGCCAAGCTTTCAGGGAAGGCGAAGGTAAGTACAAACCTCTTAAGATGCCTCAAGGTGGTTTCCCAGAAAATGGGTCATGCAGTGACACAATCAACGATTAAAATCTTTTCTAAATGTGTTAAGGAAAACAATTTACTGTTGCTGTCACCTAGTGGAGGCAACTGCTGCTTAGGTGGACTGCGCTACTCTTTGAAGCTGAAGGTTCCAGTATTAGACACTGACAGGGGTTTTAAACACTCCTATGCATGTGCTTAGGGTTTTTTTTTCTTTTTTTTTCCTCTTTTATTTATAAACTCACACAGGTAGCTCCCTACTTTCCATGAGCAGTCAGATCAAAACCCACCTGAATTAATACTTCTTAACATAAGCTAGACACAAAAATGTAAGAACGAGACTTAAAATTATTCTAAAGTCAAACCACCACTCACAGATACATTATTTGCAGTATTTGCTGTTCTCTATACTAAATGGGATTTAAACTGATGCACTAATAGCTGCTTTTTGTAAATGTAAGAGGAGATTGTTTTACTCCGGAGAATTAAGTATTACAGCATATATATGAATAGTTTTCACACTGAGATATTAAAGCTGAATTTCAAAAAATATGAGTCATTCTTTTAAAACAAAAAAAAGAATATGGTATCTGAAAAAAATAAGAGTAATTGTATATTAAAAAACTCTAAGCCTCTGTCTACTGCTTGACTTATGGAAGTATTCAGAAGGCTCCAATTCACTTCAGATGAATCTCCAAAAATCTTCAGTGTTCCGAACTGCAGAACTTAACTTGTGATAGGTCGGATCCTGAACCACCACATCAGGAAAGGACACGTCTAGTGCTAAGCGTGCAAATAAGCTACATGGATTTTCTCTGAGACTCCTCAGATGCTTAAAGTTGGTCATAGACACTGGTATTTCTCTGATTTAGAAACGATGCACAGAACATTTTGTTGTATCTTAAGACCTTCTAAACATGAAATAATTGTAACATCTTGCCTTATAACCTTAGGCAAGTCTTCCCCAGTTACTCGCCATGTAACAGTATTTTAGAAAACAACTACACCTATTATTTCAGGTTAGGAACATGAATATTTATTTCAAATATAGAAGGAAAGGTCAAAGACAAACACTGAATTTGCAATCTTGAAATATACTGCCAAATGACGGTTAAGTATTTGTGTTTCTTGATATGGTTAATAGTTACTAAGGAGCATCTTGTAGGTCATGTGGTAAACGTAAATGCTGTGTGCCTGGACACCCTTCACAGTGAAAAACACATCAAGCACAAATAGTCAAGTTAAAGTAGAAACTGAGATTGATCAAAATTCACACATTTGAATGAAAGAGTCAGTTTCTGCTGCAGTGGTCCAGAGAATTATTTGTCTTAGTTGATTCAACTAGTGGTTAGCAGAATCCTTTGGACCGACATGATACTGTACTGCAGTGGTTTTGCTCTCTTTATTCACCAGCAAGATACACGAACGTAATGCAACTAATTCATCTTAATTATTTCAAATAGCAGTGATCTCGACTAAGGGCCTGATGCAGATTCTGTTCAAATCAGTAGGATTAGGTGCTTCTCCAGGTCTCGTTCACACATCCTAAAGGTAGGTGGTCACTAAAAAAAGGACTGAAAAAAATCACTGAGCTGACCAGGCTGGCACAACCTCTAGTGAGCAGCCAGTAGCTACAAAGGTGATTAATTAGAGAAAACTTCATCGCGTGTTAGGTACAGGCTACAGGCAGTGAGTTCCTGCAGATCAGCCAATTCATGGTAACTATGCATATAATCTATTTAAACTCTAGCAAATATGTTAATCTGAATTGGTTTAGTCCTCAGTGACAGAGAGTGATGCTCACTTCTGCATACAATAATTTCCGATAACCTAGCTTATTTCATAATATTGATGATGAGACTACTTTTGGTAGAAGGATGTTAATGACTACTCCAGGGAATTTGACCTTTCATACAGATTTAATTGTACATCCTTGTGAGTGCGACAGAAATACTGCAAGACTGATGACCCCGATTCTGAGTTGTATTAAATGCGAGAGCATACTAAAAATATTTCGATTGTAGAAAAATTAGTGCAGCCTTTGACAATCTGTTCTCCAGCTTAATTTTTCCTTCTAATTGTGAAGTGGCCTCTTGTGTAACTTGTTCAAGGGGAAACAATGGACACGAAGGATTGTTTTGCATGACTTGTATGAGGATCACTGCATTTCAAAAGCCATGGCTGAGAGAACTTGTAGATACATTATAAAACCCTGACAAATTCAACAAGTTGCTATCTTTTTTCCTTCCAAATAATAGAAATTTTTCTTTAAAAATTCGTCCAGTCACTAGAAGAATAATAAAGGTTTTATGCAAAAACTACAGATCTTACATGTCAGCTCCACTGGCATAGTTCAGTTTTACTTGCTCATCCCACTAAAGTAGCAGAGGGGAGAAAATGGCAGCTCTATGCTCGATTTAATTGTGCAACTCCTCTAGTCTGTATGAAAATTTGGGTCCTTTATGCGTATTGTGATTCTGAGTAATGTGCCTATTTTTCATTTCCCTGCAAGCGCTAAGACACCATTATGTCTCGCCCCACTTTAAATTCAAGATACTTACGTGTCTTTTTAGTGGTTGCGTTTACCGTGGCACTGAAGGGACCTGCTCCAGCGCTGTTATACGCACGGACAGCTGTGTAGTATGCCAGGTTGCTCTTCAAACCTGTTATTCTTATTGATGTCTCATTCCCTGCAGCTTTTACTCTGTTTGAAGATTCTTCTTTTCCACCATTATTCCAGTACCTAACCTAGTAGATACAAAACAAAACCATTTAAAATCCTGCATGGAATGGACCGTTCACCCACAGCATTGCATTTGACTCCTTTGAGTGCATTTTTTTCCTCAGCTGAAAAAGGCAGAAATACATGAAAGTTCAAAAAATATGTTTACTATGTAAAAAAAATTCTTATCCTTCTGCCTTTCATGCTTGCTCCTCTTTTTAGTGTGACTGTAGGAAAAAGAAAGCTGAAATATTAGCTCTTGCTTAAATTTAAAAATGACAAGATGAAAATCAATACTTCATCTAAAAAGTGAACAGGTTAAACTCAGAAAACTGTATCTTACAAAATAGTTTCTTTGGAAGTAAATGTATTTCTGAAAAATATGTCTATTTTTCATATGTCTGTCTAAATACTGTTAGACAGACCCATGACTATCAGTACAGGAAGCAAAACAATTTCATTGTGTTCTTCCTTTTCAAAGATACTTAGAAGAAAATATCCTTTTTTTTTCTGTATAGCTGGTGCAGAAAGCAAGCAAGATGCGCAGTAATCTTTTGTAAATTAGGTATTTCTAGAGTCTAATGACTAATGCTGTATCTGTTTGCTTTGATTTTTCAAATATTTTTAATGAAAAGTTCCAGTTTAATAGAATCTTGGTTTCTGACTAGCTGGAAAATTTCTGGGGAGGAGGACTGGGCTGGAGAGATCACTTGTGTCTTGAAGTCTCGAGTCCTACAGCCCATCAGTGGAGGGTCTTGCAGAACATCTTGCCAATGCCCTGGCCTCCACTCACAACCAAGACACAGGAGTGTGTTTCAAACGTGCTAACCTCGTATCCCAGTAACCTTCCACTACTCATCTTCCAGGGAATGGCTGTCCAGGAGACCTCGATGACTGAGGACGACAGACTCGTCGCAGATACCCCGGCGGGTGCTATGCTGGGCTCTGTGGTTGGAAATCAGTGAGAGAGCAGCAGCGTTGGTGACCGTGGAAATAAACACGTGCCTATTCTCATGCTCATGTTTAATATCTGGAGGTAACTGAACCAATCTGGAGATATCTCCATCACATACCTTCTTCAGCTGAAAAAACCGTGGTTACTGAACTAAACGGCCCCTCTCCTTTATTGTTATAGACACCAACTTTGACTTCATATGGCGAGAAGGGCAAGATGCTTTCGTTCCTGAAGACGTATCTTGGTGTGTCAGGAGAGGTGACCACAGTCTGTATCCATGTTGTGGTGCCAAAGGGGCGGAAAGCAACCACATAGCCAAATCCTTCTCCGTTTTGTAATTCTTCAGGGATGGGCTGTGAGAAGAGCAACAGACAACAGAAGCCTGCGATGCTACGTACAGCACTGGACATGTTCTGCAGGAAGACAGTACTAACAGACTAACATACACCATTGCCACCAGGTTCTCGTACTGGATTTGTGATCATTCCATCAGCGAATTAACTCTGGTACAGCAGAGCAAAGCGTGTTCCTTTGAACTTATTTTAAGGTTTGCACCTCAAGAGGAGAACAACTTTCAGATATATTCCTTGTTTTCCACCAAGTATAATGTTTTAAGACACTCTTCAGTAAATACAAGTTGTTTTTTTCAATTTCACAATCCACTTTTCATAAAAAATTAAAAATCGTTCAGGCAACTATTACAGAATCCAGTACTACCTTTGCACATGGCTCATACCTTCCTCTGATGTAGTTATGATTTGGTAACCACACAGAGTAGTCAGTGTTAGTAACAGTACGATAACATCTCTTCACTCATTAAAAAGGGGATACATAATAAAAAGTAGTAGCTAATTATTTGTATGGGCTAGTACACACATCCAGAGCTAATGGTAGCAAAGCAAGAACTGCATACCTGCACTGAAAAACATAATTCTTTGGCTCAACCTTTGCACAATACCCTTTGCCCTTCCCCCGCCCTCCTGCCCCCTTTTGAGCGTTAACATTTGTTTGAGCACAGAAGCAATTTCAGACAAATGGACTAAATTTCCTACTGATTGCCATCTAGCACAGTAACACATGAAAGCAAAAGAGGGAAGGCAAACGTGCATAGCTCACATTACAGAATGTTACCGAGCACATATACATCCTAGATGAGAAGCTGCTGCAGCCAGGGAAATTCATCTTTTAAGAAGACTTTGAATGAAAACAATCATTCTCTGAAGAAAATTGCTTGCCAGAAAACTTACATCCCATGTTATGACCAGTTCAGACCTGCTGCCTCCTCCCCCACTGACTTCAGATGGGGGAATTTCAGGAACTGTGAAAAGGAAACGTAGAGGTGTCTACAGAGTGCAGATACAGGAGAGGACATCACACACCATTTGGCTGCTCCTCTGAAGCTAACCCGGGTGCATTCATACGGCTTTTGCAAATCAAGGCATGTGCTTTGGAGGCGGGGTGGGCATTCCTGGCAAATCCCAGCCCCTGCCTGCATTCACCTTGCTCTTTTCCATCACGGGGCAGATGTTTCTCTGCGTGGTTGAAGAACCTCACTAACTCGCAGATGGAGCCCTGTATGCTAATGTTTATGAACTTCT
Organism: Chionis minor; assembly: GCA_013398295.1. Taxonomy (NCBI): domain Eukaryota; kingdom Metazoa; phylum Chordata; class Aves; order Charadriiformes; family Chionidae; genus Chionis; species Chionis minor. Next base: position 197,617 of record VZSF01008487.1, on the reverse strand, counting down.
AAAAACTGGAGGCATGCCTCACTTCTTTTAAATAGGGCTAACTTATGCAGATGTGTTGGGCAAGGGCCTTATTCCAAGTAAACTCCTGGGGTTTTAATTGAGGTGCTCTTCTGAGCCACACACTTGTCACACGCAAGGTATATGCTGATCACGCACTAGGAATGAAAAAACCCTGTCAAAATTAACCTCTTTCCATCCATTAATACCTCAGACTCTGCAGCACTGCCTGAACTGACAGACTTTGGCATACTAAATACAGTTTAAATGTATTCATGTTATGCTTCTGTGTGATGTTGAGTAATGCAACACAAACTGTCCCACAGCTAAATGGAAAAATCATGAACAAACTCGTTATCAGCTTTTATAGTTGATGGCAATTCCAAGCTTGTTTGCAAAGAGCCAAGGCTATGAATGCCCCTTTTCTGTTAATATTCGAGAGGCTTGAATTAAAAACAAATAGAAGAACCCACTAACCTGCCTCTTCAGTTCTTACTTTTTCTGAGGGTAAACTAGGTTCTCCACCTCCTACTTTGTTACTGGCAACTACACGAAATTCATATTCAACCCAGGGATTTAAATCCACTACTGTGGTTGTGAATGTTTTTCCATCGATCACGTCTGGAACTATTACAAACAAAAAGAGAAAAAAAAAAAAAAGAAGGAAACTAAGAACACGGTGTCCCTCATCAAAAACATTTCAACAGAGCCTGTAACAAGAATTGTGTTTTACCTGTTGTAACTCGCTGCCAGCCAACTGAAAAGGGTGTCCTTGCTTGTATGGTGTAAGCGGTTACTGGGCTGTGATTATCTGTGCCTTCTTGCCAGGAGATCTGAGCTGTGGTATCTGTTATTTCATCCACTTTCACGTGTTCGGGGGGCCCAGGTGAGCCTAGAATCAGATCGAAAAATATGCAGGGTTTTGTAAAGTCAGAACCGTGGAAATCACCAACATAGCAGTATGGATTCCCACTTGTTCTGCGCGGTGGGAGGAAGAAAACAATTCAGCTTGGAATAAGAACACATGTAATTATTGTTTTACATTCACTAAACTTAACTCTGATAATGTAATTCTGGAATACGCTGAACTGCAGCAGGGATGACAGGGTTTTGTTTTGGTTTTTTTTCCAAGAACCTTTATTCAGCATGATCCCTCTATCTTTCCAATGTCTTTTACTTCAGTCCTCGATGTCCTCTTTTAATCGATTAATACATCTCCATAGTCTGCCAATTTGTTATCTACAGCTGTGTTACTATACAATGCACTCCAGCAATTTTTCAGCACAACATCTGATCAGCACCCCGAGCGGCAATTCCACAGGCAAGCTTTCTGCTGCCGCCTGGAAAATCCTCATTCTGGGCAGCCTGGCAAAAATGCTGTTTTTTGTCTCATCTGCACCAGCAAAAGGGGTTGAAGTAACTCTCATTCTCTCTCATCAGGGACTTGAAGGACTGTCAGTGAGAAAAAGATGTGAAGTCAAGCTTTAGTGTATCCTCCAGCTCTTAATTTCTCTGGGAAAAATTAAGCTTAACCCAAAAGCTGAGCTAAAATGCTCCCTAGCTGCAAGGCAGAGTCACAATTCAAGTCATAGATGAACTGGGTTTTGTAATCTACAATATCACTTGTTTCTGTGATCTACAATACAGAAAAGTTAGAAAATACGACTCATGGTAACTGAAGCTGAAATTTACCTCGTACGATAAGGTCCGCTGCAGATGCTACACTGTCCACTTCTGTCTTCACCATACAAACATACTTTCCGCTATGTTTCAGCTGGATGTTTCTAATCATTAAATCTCCTGATGCACTCTGTTGAAATACAAAGTTCTTACTAATGTAAATGTACTACCTTGTAATTTAATATTAAGATTGTATTTGTAAATGGAAACAAAATCAACCAAAAATGTTGAAGATGAAGTTGCTCAAGAATTGCATTTGGCAGACAGCCTGCAGCATAGCGAGTTATTACCCATCAGCTGCTCCATGGTAATTGTCTGTAAGCATTTTCCTAATAAACACGAGGTAGTGTCCCTCTTTTACGTGAGAAGTAAGCTACAACATGGGTTAGCTTGTACCTCCTGCCTGCTATTAGGAACCATGAAGAAAGTCAGTGCCCTGTGACCAACCCTTTGTCTCAAAGTCCTAAGAAAGAGAAAAACGTGGTTTCTATTGCCATAATCCAGTTTGACTTGTAGACAGAATTTGTAACTCTATCACAGTAGTTATCACAGATTTTTAAGGAGTTCAAATGCGTTAATGACAAAGCTCCAAAAGTATTTGCTCCATTCTAGGGGTTATTGCGAGCACACTTTCATTTCAAGGCTGTACATTTTGGGCTAAATTCCACACTCTACAAGTCTACGGTCTATTCTTTGATCTTCATGGAGTATTTAATCTTTGGTCATGACATAGCATGTTGTTATCTCCTGAATCAAGGGAAACCTACATAAAACTTGAGTGATAACTGTAACTCCATATCCCGTTAAGGTTCCTTGTATACCAATTGTTTTCTACATCACTGAGTAGAGAACTTGATACTAAACCTTTGGTAGCCAGTGTCACTTCAAAACGTCGCCTCTTTGTGTCAGCTGAATTATTGCTTTAACCCAGTTCATATCGTATTTTCCAGGTGAAAAATCTCTCAGTCAGACTGCAGTTTTTAAAAGTTTGGTTTTTTGTTTCTTAATTTTCTGGAGAAGCAGCATTTCATTTGAGGACAGAAGCCTATTTTGTGGCTATTTTCAGCCACTCTGGCCCCATGACTGATTCTTATGCACACAGCAGTTTGGGAGGAAGGGAAAGACTTGATTCTGGAGTCTTATTTTAGCCTTAAGGGGGGAAAAAAAAAAAAAAAGGAACAACCTTTCCCAATTGTCAGGCCAGCATTATGTCTCACTTCTTTATTCAACACAATCTGAAATCAATTCTTCCTGCTTCCCTTCCATGTGTGACACTGGAAACACAATGCCTGGTCTTCCACGAAAACAGAGATGTAAGCATTTGCAGGACAATTCGGCACCGATTGCCTACAATACATTAGAAATTGAGGCAAAGGCAATCTAAAATTGAGCTACTTGATTGGAAGTGGATATTCAGAGCACAACCAACAACAGCAACCCATACTCACAAGCAAATCATGCTCTATATGAATTAGTTTAGCAAACTAAATTTAAAACATCTCAACAAAGGGGGCCGTCAGAAAGAGTAATTTTACTTGAAGTAAAAACCACTGAAAAAGTAACGCTACATTTAAATTATTTGTGGATATTTTGGGGAAGAACCAAAATAAACTGGGGAAAACACAGGAAGCTGCAGCAGCCACCAGCTCCCATGTAGCAGGCAGCCTCACCTCCCACGGCCCTGCAGACCATCAGTGGGATCCACATTCTTGCCTACCCCGATTAAATCCTTGTCAGCGTAGACAAGGCCAGGTGACAGAAAGGTCACCTTCCTTCCCGCGCGCTACACAGAATACAAATCAAGAGTAGTCTGTGCACTATGAACAGCTGCTGAAATTGCTTTTGCTTCTCTTGACCGCGTAACAATCTCAGCCATTGCTGGGCTCTATAAGCAGGTGATACCCAGAACAGTTTAGAGGCAATCTGTTCAAAATTTTGGAATCTGCCTGGTTTGCCATACTCTTCGTATAAATCATGTGTCTAACAAAAAAAAAAAGAGCAGTAAGACAGTGTTACATCCTATATTTTCCTAACCATCTGGAAGACCAGGTGGTGGTCCCATAACGTTGCCACTAACTACTACATGTCGGAGACCTCAGGCACGCATGACAGGGACTTCCAAGACATCATTACACAGAAATCTATCCATTCAAAAATTATTTTCCTTTTGCCATATTTACGACCAAGAAAGCTGAACTTATTTTTGCAGGGATATTTTTATGTAACAAATACACACTGCAACTATTGGAAGGCTTAGAACGTATTTATACTGTCTTATTTACTTACCATGACCCACGTTTACCTCCAGATAAAATTATCCCACTGTCCTTAATGTAACACAAACCCCATAAAAATATTTTTTGTGGATCTTGGTAACCTATGAAGTTTTGTACTAACAAGCTTCAATCCCTCTTGACACAAATAAAAGTTTAAAAAACCCCACCACCCTAAATGTCTGTATTCCATAAAACCTGCTAATTCAGTTCCTTATGACAAATTTCCAAGTAAAATATTCTAGATTCAGAGTTCTGAGTTAGACAGTACTTACCCTGGATTTTTCATCAGCACTGACAGAGAACTTTTTGTGAAAAACTACTTTTTGATTTTTTTTTTTCCCCTCGGGGGGGAGGGAAGATACCTAACCAAGGCTTTGATTTGGAATTATGCCTGTGTTTATTTTAAGAAAAAGCTGGAAATTTTAGTGAGGAAAAAAATGGTGCATTTTCCAATCAGCTTGTGAAGCCTTAATTGAGCCAGTACAACTGTCAGATTCAGGTCTTGGTATGTTTTAACCTTTCCTTCCTAATATTACTATTTGTATATACAACCAGAGTCCAGCTGGGGGGAAATATTACTAAATAAATAAAGTCCATGTAGCAATACTGGAAGGTAACGGGCTATGAAATCGGAGCATTCCCATTACAGCATGACAGATGGTCAGTTTGTAATCCTGAACATTTCTGTGCAAATGTACATGATATATGAATATCTCATGGCTCCTACAAGGAAATCTCATCATCTCCACATGCACTTGTATTTAATCAATTGCAAACTGCAGAACAATCTGTGTGTTTGGTGCCTACTGATTAAATGCTAAATCTTTCTCGAGGTTTTACAGGCAAAAAGAAAAAAGTTAGGTGCTGAAACTTCACAGTTCCACAGGCAGTAGCATCTCACCCGCAGCTATTCCTCTACAGCAGGAGATCTGGCAAGAATATGTGAAAGGAAACTTTATGAAGGCTTATAATGGCCAGTTTCATGCTGATGCTCAGCTGCTTGTTTTGTTATCACTTGGCCTTGGCTTGCACTGTAGTAAGGACTTCTGCTGTAATTGATTTCATTCTCTTGATACATCCTTCATCTGTCTTAATGCTTTACTTTTCATGTTTTGATTAGAAGGCTAAATTCTAAAGCCCATTAATGTCACCATTCCCACTCCCCCCCGCCGCATCCCCCGGCAGCATCTCTGCATCCTGCATAGGAACTATTTAATGAGATACATGGCTTCTCACCCAGGGAGGCTGAGGCGGAATGTTGAGAGATACACTAGGGAGAAAAGTGCAGAAAAAACAAGGAAAGAGAACATATTGTGTTCTTTGGGCTGGGGCTTGCGAAGTCTGAGGCAAGTTCCTCAGTCCGTCATAGCTGGGTTTCATGTGATCTTGGGAAAACCATGCAGGGTCAGCTGCAGAAACAGAGGTAGGCACTTGCAATACTTCAGGTCTAAAACACATGGTGATGTGCAGCAAACTAGCTCAATGAATGATTTCCCTCCAACACAGAAGAAAATTCTACAGGCTCACAAGAGAAGAAACACCCTAATTTTACCAGGTTGTAAAAAGAAAAAAGTAAGCTTGCCTAAGCTGCATAAGGTGAATGAAGAGGTGTTTGCAACTTACCCCTCCAACCTTCTCAAAATGAGAAGCATCTTTCTTGAAATCGGTGAGCATTCCATTGAAATACCAGGTGAAGCTGATGTCCAGTATAGGATCATGTTGAACCTGGCAAGGCAAAACGACACTTTCTCCGACGGTGACATCCATGTTGGAAGGTGCCAAAGTAATCCTGGTTGGCTCTGTTGAGAGCAGAAATTTCAGTTACTGGATTCCTGCATTGCTGAGCTTTGCTTGCTACTAATATTCTACCATGTTCTTCAAACCTGACTCATGACAGTCACTTCAAATTATGCAGCTGCACTATAAATGCTGCGGCCCGACCCCTCTTGTTCGAGCATTATGTCCTTGCACATTTACCAGTGGGAGCTACTCGACACTGAAAAGGTAAATTTTAACCTGCTGTGTAGAGGCCAACATACTTTACAAAGCTAAATGCACTGGAACCCACAGCCATGAAATTACCATTCAAGAGCGTGTGTGGTTCTTAGCAGTAACACTCGTGATCTGGAGCAGGAAGGTGTAGTAGCAGCCACTGGGAAGATTAAGACATGGGAGTGAGAGAAGGAGCTAATAAAATCTGGGAACTAGAAAAAATCCACATAGGGTAGCATGCATGGGATATTTGGGTCCATATATCATATAGAACATAAACAGTGTCACTAAGAACAGCTGCTTGTTAGTCCAGAATCACATTAATAGAGAAAAATTTCAAGTACTGTAAATACTGTAAAAATAAAATTTAATTCTAGAAATCCTTTGTATATAATTCTATTACCTGTATATAAAGGGACATGAATCATTTAGGAGCATGGACTGAAAATGTGAAGCTGTTAATTCACTGAACAAAATAATTCTGTTTGGATCTATAAGACATACAGCATATGTAATGCAGTAGGATATTAGATAATTCTGAGTTTGGAAAACCTCTCAGATGTTCCAATCGTTAAAAAAGACATAATGAGGAAAGACATTCTTCAGATGAACTTCACAGACTACTGGTCCTTTTAATCCAGGATGTCAGAGAGCAGCTAGCAATGGATGACTCAGAGGAAGGGGCAAGAACCCTTTTAACAATTCGCTTTTGAAAGACTTTACTGCTTGTGGAGTCCCCTTGTGAACGCTCCTGCAGCTAGGGTTTCTACCACGTATTTTTCCTTAAGCAAGGAGCATGTAGTTACTTAGGGCTAAATAGATTTTGAGCTGGAATATAAAATTGTCTCAAATATGGTTTTGATTGCCATGGGTTTTTTTCTCAGCAAATTACAAAACCCCCACAAATATAAAGGCACAATTGCACTGATTTAGTATTTAGATAAGTGAGAGAAGGGAGGTTAAGCGTTCACAACTCCCTCACATCTGAGAAATATCTTTGTCAAAGACAGAAAATCCCAGTCTCTTTCCTCTCAAGTAAAAAAAGATGTAAAACAAATGTCCTTTTGTATGTAATATGTAACTTCTCAAAGTCTTAACTTTCCACCACATTTAGCATTTTTTCAATAGGCAAACTCAGACTCCACATCATTGCAGGCTTCTGATGCAGAGTCTGCAATTTGATTTACATCAGCTCACAGATGAGCCTCTGTTCCAGCTCACCCACCTGTAACTATTAAGGTTGTTGAGCCACTGGCTGTTCCAAACTGGTTTGTTGCCAGGCACGTGTAGCTTCCAGCATCCACTTTGGTCACATTGGCTATCCTTAGCCCTCCATCCTTTAATAACGTGATTCTTAAAAAACATGAAGAGATTTTAAAAGTTGCAGCATTGGTTTGTAGACAAAATGCTTTAATGCTCATACTATTCCCTTAGATATTCCAAACTGCAGCAATTACCAACCTGACGTCTGAAAATTTTGTGGCCACAAGCTGACAATATACAACAAATTTGAACCCATTCGTATATTACTCACCGTGTTGGACACCAGCAGAACCAATGTTTAAGAAGCATATGTGTGCATATGAGTGTTTGTGTGTGCGAGAGAGAGAATTCCCACATTAACTCCATGTTTTTCAGCTGCGCCATTTGAAACTAGAATAATTTTCAACTGCATTATGTCGTTTACCTCATGCAGTCCTGCACGGTAACTCTGAAATAACTGTATATCTTTATTGTGATGATGCTATTGGATTTTTCATATGCAATCCACATTTTCACTTCTCAGGATTCACAGATACAAGCCTAACACACACTGCACTGAAGTTGACAGCTCATTTACACAACTAGAGCAGGGTTCAGCCTATGCAAGTATAAACTCAGTATTTGTTCGGAAAGCAAACTCAGACTTCACACTATTGCAGATTTCTGTCTCTGTTTCTCACCTACGCCGCACGGGAGTGACCTGCAGACAGGGTTAAGGTATGCTTCGCAGAAGGACTTTCAAGAAAATTCCCTCTACCCCACGCAAACTCCAGCAGTGGGAATCATGCCTCATGGACAGACAGCATGGACCACAACAGAAAGATGCTTATACAAGATGTGGACAAAAGCCAACTTGCATTACTGATACAGCCAGAAGAGCACCAGCATCCTGAGAGCAGAGATGTCATCCTAGACGACAGCACTGGAGGGATGTTCCCTCTTTCCCTATTTCTAGTCCTCCCATCTGTCATATCCTTAGATGCAGGACCTTCTAGCAGGTCTTCCCTAAGATATCCTGGAGCAGCTGTGTAACTCACTGTATGTAAAATGTCTAAAAAACCCAAAAGTAAACAACATTTTCCTGATAGGCCTAATTCTAGATCACATCAATCCATTTCAAAGGCACCAAATGAATCACGGTGATCCCATTCCGTCAGTTCCCTAAGCACCTTGGCTAGAAGGTATTTTGGAAATGCCCCAAATGCCCCCACCTAGCTCCACAGAAGCAACAGAACAACAAACGTTACCACTCCAGGCCAACCTCTAACCACGTTAGTTGGAGTCTTAACACAGTTGTCACAGCAAGTACCAGCTGAGGAGACAGCAAATGTCCTGAAACTTAATGCTGCCATCTTCCCTTTCTCACAAGAGTTATGAGGATTTTGCCTTCTCACTTGCATGTACTTCAGTATTAACCTGCTTCTTCTTTCCACACAAAATTAATTAAATACACACACACCGCCCCCCCCCGCTGCTCTTTTTATTTTTAACATACTTGAGGCAAATTGCTGTCAACGGATCTCCACCATTTGTCCCATCTTAGGTTTAGTTCTCTAAAGTTAAATACACATTAAAAAAGTAGACAGAGAAGTCCGCTGTGTTAGGTGGGAATTCAGATCACTCTCGTTCTTCTCAAAACTTGTCCCAGGCATGGCATAAGCAGGATGCCCACTTAAAAAAACCAGGTTTCTTGCTCTTCTGGCATTCCCACACTGTATCTAACTGCTCAGCGTGAGCAATTTTCTGTGTGGAGCCCTCCAGGTGCTATGGCAGCTGATGAAGGACAGTGCAAGCTTGAAGCCGCTGCGCTGGCTGCAGGGTGAGCCCGTCGGACTTCCAGGACTGAAGGTAGGAACCGCCAAGACACACCTGGTCCATGCACCACCTTGGGCTCAGCTGCGCTGCCAAAATAAAAGTTGGCCCCTAAAATGCTCCAGTAAGCTGCACGGGCATTAATTATTTATATTATAAATAATACAGTGGGTTTTTGTTTGTTTTTTTTAAGCAATTTGTCTGAAACCGTATTTTGGAAAATAACTGGAAAAGTTGTTAAGGAAGGGCAGCAGACTGCAACTCTGGAGTTTGATGGGTTCAGTGAGCTTATCCTTCCCCCTTAACTTCTCTGATCCTCCAACCCCACGTCGGAGGGCTATCGGCAGACCACGGCAGCAGGATCCCAGCGTGGCACTGTAGTTACGCTGCTCCTTTCCCTTGGCAGCAAGGTCACCTAATCCTGGAGGCCACGTGGAGCCTGCATCTGGAATGCCTGAAAGCAGGAGTCTGGATCCCTTCCGTAGCTGCACGGGTATTACACAGCTCTTTAAAATGAAACACGCTCTAGAAGTAAGCACAGCTTTTAATTGTGGGGGGGTTTTTTTTGTAATTATTCTGAATTGCATTTTATATTTTCTTAAAAAAAGGTGTTGCAACACTCATTGCTGCAGCTGACATACATTTCCTTTGGGGCAAAGGTGATACAATAATGAAATTAACAGATGCAAATTGTAAGTGATAACAAGTCACCTTGTTAAAATGACAGACAAAAGCACCTTATGTAGGGGAGAAAAGAGTTATAAATAGACAAGACAGTTAAATAATCTTTCAGGCTTCCAAAGTGTGCTGGGGTACCGAAGGCAGCGCGGTGGTGTTTGAGGCGTATTGGTAAGGAGCGACGGCTCCGGCAGCGCCAGCTCAGCTCAGCTCACCCCTCCCTGGGCTTATAACTTGGCTTGGAAAATTCATGAGTAATATCTGGCTGCACTTTATATTAGATAGAACAACTGTAATTAATTACATCTTACAATATGGTTTATAAGTAGTTTAAATGTATTAAAGACGTGATTAATACATTTTATAGGTATATATAACAGCACCAGTAAAAGGTGTTAAAATATATCAATTACTGTTGCAACCAACCTATTGAATTGTTGGGCTTCGTAGCCATCTGTATACTTTGCAAAGGCTTGTATTGCATCATCTACTTTGAAGCAGTTTCCAGCAGAAAAAAATGCAAAAACCAAATTAAAACGCAACAGTGTTGACAAAGCCGGAGATCAAACAAAGGCAAAAAATAGGCTTGGGGTATAAACCCGAAAATGTCTATTGTTTAATTAAAATGAATCGCATCTAGAGTGCTCTGAGCTATCTGCAAGTCTAGCTTGCCTAAAATAATTAAGCTAGGATATAATTAAAAATCGAGGTTTTTTTCCAGAAGTAACCCTCCCCCCGCAAAACAAAACCCCCAAAAGATCAATTCTGGAAAAAAAATTATTGTAAAAACAGTATCTTTACTGGTAAATTAATAAGAGAAATGCTTTAGTTTTTCAATTACAGAACAGCAAATGCAGTGCAGCCTATGAAGCCACTAAAGCCAGAAATAGCTGTACCCCTCCTGCTGAAACATGAGACAAACTGAAAATTTTAGTATACTTAAAACTATTAGATATTCAGACACTGTGATAAAACACAAACTGTGGCTGGCCCACTGCCAGGAAGCGATCTGGACCTCGAGCACTGACAAATAACACACCCTTTGGCGTTCCCTGTATGGGCAAGAGCTTTTCCAATACATTTTGCTGAAGGTCAGCAATTTTCAAAATGAATTCCATTCAACAACCTGCACACTTTTGATGCCCTGGCAAATGGCAGAAACTTTTAGTCCTGTAAAATAGAGATAATTCGTGGAATAACGCTTTGGCACATACCCATTCGCACAACTGGGGACTGATTGAGGACCTGTTTGGTCATCAGATCAAAACATCATTGACAAAACCATCATCTCTCGCTAAGTCTTGAGCAAAATTCCGGGAAATCAATCTTTGAGAAAATTCTTTTTTTCCAGTAGGCAAAGGGATGACATAAATAAACCCCCAACTAAACAAACCTACAACAGCCAAATGTCTTAACTCATGCCCACGCTCTTTGACTGAGGTCAAGGGAATGGAGAGAGGGATTGACCAGCCTCAGGACTTCAGGGCTCCTGACGTGAGGGGCCTACATTGGCAAAACTATGAGGGTCTTCCTGTGCCACCCAAACTAGGAGCATGTGTTTGGCATTACAGATCTTCCAGACATCTGAGGGACTTCAGTAGGGTTACAGTCACCATCAGTTCTGCCCAGTATGTCAGGTTTTATTCATGAGGCCATAATTTGTTATTAGTTATCTTAGTCATAACCAACCATGGAACAAGCCAACTGTGAAATGAGCACATGTACTTCTCATACTGCTATTTTACTATTGTTACAGATCAAATTTTCATATTTTCAGATATTGACAGACATATCATCTGGGACTAGATGGCAAGTCGTGCTCCAGGATGCCAATCCAAGATCAGACAACTTCAGTATCTGTAATGTGAGGGTACTCAAGCTATTCTGCATTCATTGTCCCCATACGTACTTGCTTAGAGAACTGGGACACTATTATCTAGAGGTTTATAGAGTATTACCTTACTCACTGAAATCCTGTTAAATTGAACTATTGGTGCAGTGCAACCACACACACAACTAAGTTCCAGAATATGCCTCAGCATCCGAGACCATAAGGCTGCCACCTGAAACTTGGTGTCATTAATGAAACTGATAATGAATGTAAATTTGTTCATCCTCCTGCAACAATGCTTTATTACTAAAATAGCAGATATAATCAAACTGAGCAATCACTGGTTTTCTATTTGTCAGATTATTCAGCAGAAAAGCCAACTATTTTAGATCCTTACTGATAGGATAATAAACATAAACATGTTGCTTTCCAGCTCATAACACTCCCATAGAAAGGAACAGTGGAAAAGTGGGTCAAAACAGCCTTTTTATAAATCAATCAAATTCCAACTAAATTAAACCAGATTAGTTAACAGGAAAGTCAGCAAAAAAAAAGCTCCTATTGAAGTACTGGTATGTAAGTGCACTACTTTCCACATCACAACATTTCAAACTGTAATGCAAAATGAAATAAAAATACTTAATTCAAGCTGTAGGGAAGATAAAGCCAGTAACTAATACTTCTAAGAAAGATGCAACATTTTATCAGGAATTATTTCTCCTCTTTTCTTTGCCCCTAAATTTGACATCACTTTGCCACAGTTAATGATGCTAAAACTGGGGTTTTTTTAAGAGAATTGTGCCGAAATGTCTTTTAGTAAAGTTAAAGTTTTGTCTTTTTTTAGTCTTGGTAAATCTAGAAACATCTAGCAATAAAGGTGGATTTGTTTACAGGTGAAACACCGTTCCACATGACCTCAAATTCACTTGTATTAATCTGCTTCCAGACAGTTACTTGAGCCAGGAGCACAGGACCCACTGCAACCAGTGTGCAGCAACTGTCTAGAACTATATGTCAATTAAAAGAAATCTCTGAAGGGGTTATCTAGGTTACAGCATATTTTGGTATGTCTTCTGTTTTTGGTAAGTTAAACTAGCATCAAGTGCATTTAACCTTGGTTAAATGTCTGATCCTCCCTTTTTGGAGGGTGAAAGGAAAATAAAAGCACACCCACCTGGAGATGGTGGTGTCTCAGGGCCAGCTCTTCAACACAGAAGAAGGTACATGAAGGCAACTATGGTTTGCATCTTCTGCTCTCCCTGCCTGGAACTGGGAACTATGGTCTGCTATCAGTAGATGCTGCTCCAGATTCATTTGGAAAAAACAAAGCCTAGTTGTGGCTTAATGACTGCAGATAATATATACTTGAGAGAAGACCTTTAAAGGCCTTATAATACGAGATGGGTGGCAAAGAACAGCCTGAGTAAGTACAAGCTGCTCCCAGCGTGGTGGTACACACTGGAACCGTAAGATGGGGTGAAAACTGACCTGTGCCAGGTAATCAGGCACCCTCAGCACCTGACCTGGCAGTTATTAAAGACAAGAGAATTCTTGCTAATTCTTGATTGTTTTGCTCACTACATTTTATTAATTAATTAATTAATTATTTCAAAGGTCCAAACCTGCATTCTGGTGGGAAGCATTTCTTCCTTCAGTTCCTTATTAATTTAATTTGCATTTTCTGTCTTCTGCATGTTGTACAGTGATCCCTATGTCTTTGATCCTCTCTGCGTTCCACTGCTCTTCACTGCCTAGCTCTCTTCATTCAAGAGATTCCAAAAAAAAAAAAAAAAAAAATCCCATACCTTGCAAACCTAACAAGATTGTATTTTTCAATGTTGAACAATTTCTCAGGCCAGAGCCCATGAATCCATTTTAAGTTCTATTTTCTTCCCTCCACAAGACATATCATATTCAGCTCATTTAATTAAAATTTACTGAGTCATTATCCAAAGCTTCTACATACTGAAAATGTAACACCGTTTAAAAATAGATTAAGAATACAAGCAAAAGTGTCATCAAAATGAGTATCTTTCAGGCTGTACTAACGTAACGCGGTCAGTACCTCCAGTGAAACAGAAGTTCTCCTACAGCAAAATACTAAGAAAACATTGAAGTAACAGAACATTTGTGCTTTATTTTTATTATTCAAACGGGAGTTTTCTTAAACTGATTCTATCTATGTTGCCGTGTCTTATGTGACATTTTCACTTTTACAGCTGACATTCTACCCTCGTGCTAAGCTATGTTTGGACTCTAAGCCTTCCAGAAAGCATTCCCAGTTCAGATACAGCCCAAACTGGCATGGTCGAACCACGGTGCCTGTATCAGAGTGCTGGTGGAGTGTGCTGGCACATCCTCAGCCGAGGACATGCTCCAACAGCCGTGTACATTTACATGAAAAACAAAACACGACGCTGTCTCCGTTCTCTAACAATGCTGAGTAACTCCTACACCACCAGAAGACCTACCAAAACCAGGAAGAATATGGTTTTAACTACTCAGGGGCAAACAGATTTGGGAAACTGTACATGTACTTAGCCATGTGGGATCTAGTGCAATGGCTGTTTCCTTGCAGGAACTGACTTATGGAGAGGAAATAACTTGCTGTGCTCTTCACAAGCAAACGGGAATTGTGAGGGAGGGGAGTCTCAGTCTGTCTCATGCTCAGTCTCTGCCTGTCTCTCCTAAGCAGCTCTCTGTGAGCCCGAACCCTACCGTAGGTCTGAGCTCCAAATGTAATTAAGCTCATTCTGCCTCCCCTATCCCTCCTAGGTACAGAGCACGCTGGAGCTCTGTGGCCAGCGTTGCCCCTGTCGGGAACTCATTCCTCCCTTTTTCTGCAACTAAAAAAGACACTCTCCCCACAGACTTCTCCATTAGAGATGTAGTTAATGGTTGAAAAATGTACTGCTAATTGGAAACTCTTGCCTGAATTGCAACAATTGTAGAACTGCAAGAAATTCATGAATTGCAATTATTCATAGCAGACAGTAATGAACTCCAGTGCGTTCTGCAAAGAATCACGTTTCTGCTTTTCTCTGAAGGCGAGTGTACTTCGCTTAGATTAATTCAGGATTATTGGCTTGTTATTATGTTTCCTCTGTAAGCCATTCACCGTGTGCTGTCAAAAATATACTAGGAGACACTTTGGGCTGTATTTTGGAAATACCTGCACTTTTCAGGACTAAAAGCCGTAATTTATATTCATAAATCTAAGCAGGCAGCGGTCTGTACGCTCAATGCATTTTCAGAAACTGAACATTCCTTTTTTAGCCTGGTACCATCACCACAAATGAAATTGGCAGGTGCTGCTTCTGAAGGACAATCCAAAGCAACCCCCCAGACCGGATCGGATGCCGATTCAGACAGAAAGCTCACAAAGCAACGCAGAAGTGGGGGCTGGAACACTCTTCTCCTGGACACATGTGGAGCCCTGCAAGGTCCAGGCATACCTGGCAGCTTTGAGAGTCATGAACTGAACCTACAGTCTGAGGACAAGAGACAGGCAGGAATGGGAAGGATGCCATTCTTCCTGCCTGCCTTATTATAGAACTGGTATGGGGACAAAACCTAGGAAATGTCCTAAATGGAGAGTAAATGTCCTAAATGGAGAGTATCAGGTGCCATGCCTTTATGTGCACCCTTTACAAAAGAGACCATCAAAATAAGAACAAGTGAGAATCATCAAAAAGCAACAGGTTTCAAATGAGTTTTAGAAATTGTTGTGGCCCTGTGTTACAGACTTATTTATCAACATATTACGTCTTTACAAGATGATGGGAGGTTTCATGTAGAAAGAAAAACCAACGAGGCTTATTTTGAATGAGTTTTTGCTTGGTGGCTTGCAGACATGTTGCCAGCTAGCCAGTCTGTGGTACCGTGCCAAGCTCCACAGTAACAGATACCTAATCTTCTGCCAAATTGCCACATTTGACAACACTTAACACTTGAACACATGAAAACTATTGTGTTCTCTGTGAAGAAAGAGTCAAGAGTTGCACCGATCAGGATGACAGCAAGTGTCCAAACCTTTTGGGTACAAGGACCTGGGTCTTCTGGCCTTACGATGGAGCAATAATGGTCTCAATAGCAGCCTCTCAAAGCTTTGACTTATCTGGTAGCACCTTCTGCATTTAGAAGTTTCAAACCAAAACCACAACATGGTGTTTTACAGGAACAGGACTAGAAGAATTTCATTTAGTTCAGAAATGGCTTCCCAATGATAGGTTAAGCTTTGCACAACCTAACAGAAAGACCTAGAGGAGCAGGGGTACACTCAGGAAATCACAACACACTGCCACAGCAATCCTTCAAACAAACAAAAAAATGTTCGTTTTCCTCAGCCTCACGTCTGGACTTTTGGCTGCTTCAGCCGTACCACTGTCCCTGAATTACCCTGCTAAGCACAGGGTGACACCAAGGTGCTGCAAGAGGAACGCCTGCTGTCATCCTGTCCTCACTGCTCCCAGCAAATCCTGTGACTTTTCTGCGGCTGTTGCTGTGACTACGGTCTGTCACTAACTCAGCTACTCCAGCAACTAGCTGCAGAAAGGCTGACCTCGGGGCAAACTCAACTCCCAAATAGTTATTTCTGCTCCTAAGAACTTTTACAGCCTGTATTGAGTGCTGAAGAGCTGCAGCCGGAATGTCCCAAGTATCAAACTGCCTAGCTTCATGCTAAATCAGATCCATACCTATCTTAATTACACCTTTCATTCAAGTGGTTTTTTTTCCTGTCCCAGTTCACAATCTGGAACTCCCACTCTATGCAAATATTGAAATGTAAAACAGAAAGCTTGAAAAGGCAGGAATCCCTACTGCTGGAGAGCTGCAAAGCAAACGGCTGCTCCGGAGTACAGAGATGTATGCTTCTGTACAGTTTGATTATACAATTTTATCAGTCAACTTGTGCAATTTTAGGCTATGACTAATTCAATAAAACTTTTAATGCTCATTGGTAGAAAAAAATGTTTACATGTTGTTGGAAGTCAATAGCTGAGGATATAGGTGAATCACAGACTCTCCACTGAGAATTACTAACACCAAAACACATTCACTACCATGTAAACACTAACGCAATGGCGACATAAGTTATCATTGGTAGATAAAGCTTACAGTTGGTTGAAAAGAAGCTGAAAGTGTATTTTCATTTTATTTTCCTGTTTTCATCTGCTATTCTGGACCTTCCAATTATTAACTGTTTGAGGTTTTTTCCCCTCTCTTAGCCACACTATCACGATGGCTGTAATACGCCTCATTTGCCTCCTTGCTAGCATTGTCAGAGCATTTTGTTGAAGGCTTTTAGTACTGTTTTATAGGCATTGCCTTTCCCATCTCCTATCAGTACCTCATTCTCTCTAAATCAGGCCAAATTCTACATCAAACTGAAAATAAAATCTGGTCCTTGACCTTAAAGGAAGCGATATGCATGTACTCTCAGTGCTCAGATACGACGACAATTAAAAACCAACCAAACAACACCCTCAGCTAGACAGAATTCAGAGAGACTTTACAACCACTTGGATCTACAGATGACAGGGTTGCATAAAAAGACACAAACAAGCTTTTTGTAAGATTAAAACAAATAAACCAATGTAACTTGATACCTGTCACTTTCGTGTAGCTGCTCACCTCCCTTCTTCCAGGCGCATTTTGCCTTAGGGGAAGCTTTGGGTTTGCACTCAAAATCAACTGTGCTGCCTATTTGAACCTGGATCAGTTTCTTCATTGGATTCTTGGAAAAATCTGGAGCAGAAGCTAGAACAGAAGGGGTAGTAATAGTGAAATAAAGCACCTTTATTTATACTAATGCTACTACTATTTAGCGCTTACATGACACTTCCCAGATTCCAAAACGTAATTAAAAACCTGAATTATTTAGTTCAAACATACTTCTATTGGACAATTACATGTTCCTCCTCCTTAAACTGGTACAAAACTAAAGGTCTCAGTCGGGCAGAGTACGTCGCCTAACGAAGCACGCCCAGATCCCATCGACTTTATCTGAGCTGAAGCTCACCGAACCCAGCGGGTGCAACGCACGGGCCCAACTTCACGCTCTGCTGGCCGTGAGTGTACACGACGTGCCGAAGTCCAGGGAGGGCGGTCAACGCCAGCAGCCTCATTAAAACTCAAGGAACTGGTTGGCTTCTAGTTTGGTGTGAGAATGTACGTCAGATCAGGTATGTTAGATGACGCAAAATTCTGAGTGGCTAGTTTGCATTAACTAACACTTAAGAAAAGGCACAAGGCTTCTACCTATACTCACAATGATCTTCAAAAGGGAATTCAGTATCTTAGGAAACCAAGGCTTAGTTTAGAAAAGGCACAAGGTTTCTCCTATACTAACAATGATCTTCAAAAGGGAATTCAGTAGTTTAGGAAACAAAGGCTTAGCTCAGAAAAGGCACAAGGTTTCTCCTATACTAACAATGATCTTCAAAAGGGAATTCAGTAGTTTAGGAAACCAAGGCTTAGTTCAGAAAAGGCACAAGGCTTCTACCTATACTCACAATGATCTTCAAAGGGGAATTCAGTATTTTAGGAAACCAAGGCTTAGTTCAGAAAAGGCACAAGGCTTCTACCTATACTCAGAGTGATCTTCAAAAGGGAATTCAGTATTTTAGGAAACCAAGGCTGAGTTCAGAAAAGGCACAAGGCTTCTACCTATACTCACAATGATCTTCGAAGGGGAATTCAGTATTTTAGGAAACCAAGGCTTAGTTCAGAAAAGGTACAAGGGTTCTACCTATACTAACAATGACCTTCAAAAGGGGATTCAGTATTTTAAGAAGCCAAGGCAAAGGGAGGAGCCTGCTTATTGACTGCAATCTTAACAACACAAAGGAAGTTAACTCATGTCCCCAAAACACACTGCCCTTACAAGCTTAGCTTTGAAATCAGTCCATGCTGAGGCCGAAGTCGCACAGGCACGTGAGCGCGTGAGGCAGTCACAAGCTCGGTGTTTCCCTCAAACAAGCGGCTGTCGCTGCTTTGCGCTCAAGCACGCACCGTTTCAATGACTGGATGATGAGCCCTCGTCCCCTCGATCGAGAAGGGCCGCATGAAGAGCAGCCTGTTGCTTTTAAACCACAGGGCTCCCCTGGGAACACGGGAGCCGCGGTGCTGGAGGCTGGCGCAGCGCACCGGTGTGCCAAGCCGGTGCCGCCTCCAGACCACGGGAGCGCTCTTCAACTTCAGCCCTGTGTCCAAGCCCCCATCCCTGCTCTCCCCCCAGTTAATAACTTAGCCGTGTTCTGTTTTAAAGCAATGAACGACTGGACTGCAAATCCTCTGCAAGCACATCAGTCAACTCTGTGGCACTGCAGATAAAGATACTACGTCGACAAAAACGTTTATTTCAGTGACAGCATCTCCGTGAGTTAAAATTGAGATCATGACAAGGCGGAATATGAGGCAGGTGGAGGGGGTGTGGGGAGGGAGAACGATGTCTGTATTTTAGTGCAAAAGAAAAATCTTACCTATAACCCTGAGCTCTGCACTCGAATAGATGACACCATGCTTATTTTCAGCTATGCACTGGTATCTGCCAGAATCTGTCAGATTTAGATTTGATATTGTAAGTGCACCATTTTCAATTTGGATCCTTCCCTGAATATTAAGAAAAATATCTTTATTGATGATATATTTCCTGTGAAAAGTTTAAAATAAGTAATAAATATAAATAAGACAGCATAAATACAATAAATGGGGTAAATGAAACAGCATAATCATGACAACAATTCTAAAATAAGTGACATATCTGCATCAGGGTATGGCAACAGCGATCAGATACAGAGATCTTGGCAACACACTGTATGAAATCGATTCTTCAAAATCTTTGCAATCTCAAATACCCTCGTATTTCCCCAGAAATAGGGACAAAATCCTACTAGGCTCCTCACGACAGACCAGAGTATCCAAACTATACAGATGGCACTGGCATTTTGTACTATTTAGAGATTTCACACATGCCATTTGCTAATGAGCTCTCTGTAATACCATGCAGAAAAAATTCCAGCAGTCATTAAACAGAAGACACGTATTTAAGTGCCTCAGAGACGCAAAGCTACTGAAGTATAGGGATCTTCTCACCTTGCTTATTCCTGGAAAGCTATATGAATTATGATAATAAGTGACTAATTTTAAGGGTGTAGTGGCAGGAACTGGTCAGAAAAGGAACCCATGAGAAAGACAAAACCAAAGCAGCTTCTCCTTTCGGGAAAACCAGAGAAACAATAGCAAACCAAAGAACAGACTATACACTCAAAAACATTTTCTCTTGTTTGTTTTTTTTTTTTTTATCTGGATGTGGCTCACCAAGCCTAAGGTAATTGCAGTCACTCTGCCTTTTCTTAAGGGCATGTACTTAGATTTGGCCCCCCTGCAGGGTCACTCCGGCTACCTGTGGGCAGCCAGGATGGCTCAGCTCAGCTCCTTCCTCGACAGGTCCCCTCCCGGTTTATTGCAAGGTGCTCAGTCAGTTAGACAAAGGACAAAAGCAGCCCCAAAGAAGAACATGCCTGAGTCTCCAGGTCTTGATCCTCTCTCTAGCATCTCAAGCTGCTCTTCTTACTTACTCTTCCTTATGAAAGATTTTTTTTAAGGAGAAGGTGAGCTAAGCGGAACAACCCCAGCAAGAGATTTTTGTGGAGGAGACCCACCATGAAGAAGGATTATTGCAGTAAAGGAGCTGAAGACAATGTTCACGATACACAGAGAATCCCTCTTCTGATGTCTCCTTAGCAGCAGCTTTCAAAGAGCTAGTCCTGCCATTTACAGCCCTTAAATATTTCGAGAGTAAGGCACGCTTATGCTCTTACACCACACCAAAAGGCAGGACACCAATGCTCAAAAGTGGAGAAATTGGAAGACTGAAGGGATTTTTTGTACTTACTGAGGTAAAAAAGCACATTACCTTAGTTACATTGCCTGGTACGGTAACAATGCCCTCGAATCACTGAGATGAGATTCTGTGCTCCCTCACTTAACCCGTCCACAGAACACTGCCATTCCTGTTACTGAGCGTGTAACTATAGCACTCTGAGTGCTAAGAAATGTTTTTCAGTGCTTAGATCATTTTTCATAGCCATTCACTGAGTTCACTTGAGCAGTCGCTCTTTCTCCTTCAACTGTGAGTGCCAACGCTGAGCACAACGTATTGGACAAGAGCAAAATACCTCCCTGCTATGGGATAGGGCCCATCGTTTATAGTCATGGTTACCTGGACTGGGCAGTTTTCCCAATAAAGCAATGAGAATTAAAACCAATATGGGTATCAGATGCTTTTCCGTGTTTCTGACCTGGAATACCACGTATCTCACCTTCTTAGTCTTTTTTTTTTTAATTACAGAAATGTTAAGGGTTCCCTGTCACCAACTGCATTACTTTCCATTAATTTACTTGTAACAATTGTATTAAAGCAACTACCTACATAACATTACTGTCTATATTTCTTTTTTTGCATCAAATAATGGTGACCTATGAATTTTTAGGATTTTTCTCGTTTTTTGTCAAGAAGCTTGAATGTTTTCTTATTACCTTTGATGAAATGCCAATAGCAAATATGACAAAATCATTTACGTTCTCTATCCCTATCTTACGGTTCTTAATGTATAACTTTAATTAAACTTCCTTCTCCGGACTTCTCTTACATACTGATTTTCTAAGATTCCGTCATTGCTTTTAAATCTCTTTTTAGCTGGGATATTTTTGTATAAAATAATTTGTCTTTGTGTTTCTCGTGCTGTAGCTTTTGAAGTTTCCATCTGGATGCTCTTGACAAACACACGAAAACAAGTATCGAATATTTCGCTCGACTACTTACACGGACTTTTGTGAATTCTCACGCTTACATGAAGTATTGTTAATTTTATATAGCACCATGTTTTCAAAACAGAGTGTTACCTCTATCGACAGCTGGTCTCCATTCTTCAGCCACCTATACGACGGTTTGGGCTTCCCACTTGCTCTGCAATCCCAGTATAAAGTATCCTCTACAGCAACTTCAGTGTCTTTTATCATCTGGATCCAGTGAGGTTTCGCTGCAGATGAAATAAAGATCAACAACAAAGACTCTTAACAAGTTATTATTCCATGTGAGAACCAAAGGGTTAATTTCCATAGCACTCATCAGTTTGCTGCATGGACTGGTTTGTACCACCAGAGATTCTCCCTGATTCTGCTTCAAGTCACCTAATGAAAGAAATTGCTCACTCTTTCTTTTATACATTTTTATTACAAGCAGTTAACCGGAAGAAAATTGAGATTACAGATCACTAAAGCTGAACTAGTGAAACCAATATTAAAATCACCGATGATTAAACAACACGACTTTGCAGTTGAGGTAAATGTAAGATAAAGAAGTTAGTGGGGATACTGGAATTAAATAATTGATGTCGCTAAATCATCAAATTAATATTGAAGAGAATCCTTTAAGTCCTAAAAACCCAGTAATGGTATGTCAGCCTTTGTTCTAAACACCATTTGAATTGTATTAGTACTGACTAATGCTAGTCAGTACTTAACTGGATGAATACAGGGATATGTGAGACTGTTTTTGAAAGCACTGGAATTTGCACAGCACTTGGGTGATGCAAACCAGAATATGGCCTTAAGAAAGTCCATAAAAATCACTTCTTTTTGAACACAATTTTGATGTATTAACACATGCATCCTTCAGAATTACCTAATATACATTTAAAACTGGAAGGTAAGAGTTTAAAAGATCTGTTGCAGCTTTTATAGGGTTAAAAAAAACTCACTTGGCAAATAAACGTCACTACATGAAAGATAACAGTTTATTCCTTTAGTGCCATTTCACACAAGAGCACGACACTTTTATAGCTAATACATTGCAAATTTTCTTTGAATTTGTTCAATTTACTAGAAAGTTTATAATCTCAATACACACTTTTTTCCCAAGAAAAGACAAATTCTGGAGATTGCATATGGAGAAAACAGATAAAAAGTAAGATGAAACTTGGCTGCAAATATACAGCTAGAGACAAAAGAATTTTCCGGAGTCAATTTGACTACCTTAAAGATTTTCCTGAATTAACAATTTAGGAAACTCTCATAACACATTCTTATCAAAATAACTAGGAAAGCAAAAGTCCCTGGTGATACAGGAATATTAGTATTTAATAGATGAGTTTTGGAAGCACAGGTGGTCAGATTAATTCCAGTTGAACATCCTACTACAATGGAGTTACACCAGCAATTAATTCAGACCAGGGAAATTAATGACTGGCCTATGGCCACAAGGGAAGTCGGCAGCAGAGCCGAGAGCTGAACCTGTTCCTTTGCCATAGGCACAAGACCAGCAGACCAGCGTCTGGATGAGTGTTGGTATTTGTTTCATTAAAAAAGATTCATTCTCTTCAGGCACACAAATTTCCTCTCCATTGTATATTCTGCAATACAGTGATAAGATCTCAACATGATCATGTACAGCACCATCTTTTTATGATAACGAGGATTAATACTATTGATGATTTATGTACGCGTACTTAGGATTAACTTCTCACAGAAGAACTTACTACAATGTATTCATTGAGATATTAACTTAGGAGGTTCTGGATTTCAAACACTATTTGCTGATAGTGAAACCTTCTGTTACTTCTTTTGTTTTGCACGTCCCTTACACCCCACGAGGATTAATGCTTTCCACTGATTTGGGGATGACGTATTTTTTACTCTCTTTATCAAGGTCAGCTGTAGAAGACAGGATAACCTGTGTCAGGCAAATGTACTATCTTACTAATATTAATTTGGGTGAAAACTTGAAAGTTAATGTTGCAACACGGGAGTTCAAGAGAGAGCCATTGCTTTATCTCACATCGTCATTTGGCGTATTTGCCCCACGTGTGTCAAGGGGACGAAAGCTCAGGTCTCCATGTCGGCGTGCTTCCTGCACTTTGCATACCTAAAAATTTATGCAACAAGCAACAGTGTTTGAATTATTTATGGATCCATACATGTGCAATATTTCACATCTGCTGCCTGTCTCCACTCGGAAGTAGGTTACATATAGTCTATTTGCAAGTTCAAGATCCCGGATTCAATTCCATTAATAAGAAAAACATTGTCTATATCACAAATCTTCATCTCGGAACTCTTCATGTCAGACAGTCTCCATAGGAGGGTGTTCCAGGTCTCCACGGTAGCTATGACAAACTGGGTCTTTTTGGAAAGTGTGGGAGCAAGAAAACCACTCCACCCAGAAATGAACAGAACAGTCCTAAGCCACAATGTGAGAAATTTATGGTGCTTGTTCGTTCGCAAGAGAGTGTTGATGTAGTAGACTTCAGTGATTTTATTGAGGAAGGCTCTTTTTCTCTTCAAATTACTGATGAAGTAATTCAGCAGAAAGAAAGACACCCCTTTCAATCTGCCACATCTTGAAGTCTTTAAAAAAGGCTATAAAAGCATTAGAAACTCTTTGAAAAAGAACAATTCAGCTAACCAGTTCAAAATTGAAAAGGCAGCTAAAGAGAACAGGGGCAATTCCAGCTGGGAATATTTCACTGCATACTCTGAATTTGAGGCAAGGTAAAGAATGTCCATGTTGGAGAAGCTGAGAAAAGCGCAGACAGAAAGTCACGGATCAGTAAATCTACACACCCTCTCAAAACACAAGCATGAATTTCCCAGCCCACCACTGCCCTTTTTATTGAGCTCTGCCTGACTGCACCTAAATGATTCTGAATATACAAATTGATTCTTCTTGACGTCTCATCACTCTTAGGCAAATGTTACCTGTTTAGAACATCTGGTTCCACCACCACGGACACATCTGTGCTCCTGAAGGAAGCCTAACGACTTGGTAACAAAGCCTCATTCTCTCCTGGAGCTACTGCATCGGCTCCGTGTGTAACTTAGACCTTCCTGAGGAGACACAATTCCTTCCTCCTTAAACAAGGAACAGTCAAGCAGGCAATATATTTTCACCGAGATGAAAAAAAGACGACGTGCTCTAAGTTGAGAGGTTGGAAGTTAATTTGAATGGAGTTTGTAGTGCAGGGTTTGAGACTGTGACAGGAATCCATACTGTGGGATAGTATTAAGAATTCTTAGGAACTTGCTATGCAATCTTCATGTAAGATTCATACAAAGTTCCCTTAGGACGAAATACTTGTAGGTAACCCGATTTTCTAAAGAAGGTTAGCCGTCAGCCTCATGGTCAGTCACTTGGAAAAGCACCAGCCTGTATTTTGCTTCAGTTGCTTTTGCCAAAAATATTTCTTGCAATACTCATGGTCCCACAGGCAAGAAGTGATACAAGTGTGTAACTTCATAAAATTTATCCCAGTGAGAAGACTCCGTAATTTTTTTTTTTTGGTGGCTACAATCACCCTTTTCTTCCAGCTAATTAGGCCAGGCAGGTTGTCCTGAAGAAAACAACCATTGCTTCATTACACTCTAGGGCATCCCTGCAGGCCATCAGGAAAGGAAGGACCATTTTTCTACACTTTTAAGAAACCCTTTGCAATGACCGTTCTGGGGGTTGATGGGAATGAAGACTGAGTGCCATGAGTGACTGATGACCAGACTCTTGGAGGCAGCGGCTTAAGAAGCTGACACTTTTCAGAAGCTGTGCTGAGATCTGATTTGTAAATAATTTGTGGGGTACCACACATGATGCATGTCAACATGTCTTTTTAGATATGATTTCCTTCAGAGTAGGAGACTTCAATAAAAATCTCCTGTTAATTCTGTAAGCCATAGGAATAGCATGAAGGAAAGGCAAAGCTTCAGGCCCATGACTTTTGGCTGGGCACTGCAGCCTCCCAGAGAGTACTGAGGTCTGCCATGGCTCTGCTTGGAGGCAGAAGACTACAGGAAGCTCTTCCAGAACAGTCCCTAATTGGGGCTCGCACATGAGATGCAGTCTGCTTATACACGTATCTTTACTTTGAAATTTACAGTATGAAAGCTGGGCTAGAAATCTTCTTTGAAAATACCTTTGGATAGCTCAGCAGTTGGGCAATAAATCCAAGTCAAAAGGAATGTTTGGTAGTTCAAGAGAAAGCAGCTATGAAGCATACTGGGGAAAAAAACTAACCAGAAAAAGTAACCTTCATTTTTCTAGGTACCGTATCTGAAAGTCAGGCTATGACACTCATACTGATGCCTACAGCAGTGACGAACCTTCTTTTATCTCAAAACTCCAAGTGACTTTAAGCATGAATTGCTTTTTTCTGATAAAACAACCGGGCCTAGAGAAACAGCCAACACATCCCCAAAGATGGCCATTAGTTGACTTCCATTCAAAAATAAAAATGCTCTCAAGCAACAGGTAATCGCTACATCATCAGGAAAAGATTTAGTATGCAACAATGATGAACAGTTTGTCTCTGCAAACAAGGCAACTGAACTATTAGACAGCATTGACAGTTAGACTCTAGGTTGATCAAACTCAGGAACTGCTTGATATTATTTAGTCATTTACAGTTTTGCAATTAATGTTTTGAAGACATCTCCATGAAGAAGGCAGAATCAGCTTATCAGACGAGAGCTTTAAACCGTGAGGTTCTTCCACATACATGAATAATGTAGTTTCAGGATAAATTTGGTGGTACATTAGTACCTAAATAATTAGCAATATATACAAGTATTTTTTGATATACTAAAAAATGATGTATAATCAATGTACTACTGGGGGATTCACCTTCACTATCACAGACCACCACTACAGAGCAAAAGGAGAACAGCAGCAGAATTTTTTTCTCCCTATTAAACATGTTACCTTGGTACTGTCAAACATGGGTTCCATTAAATCAGCAAGTGCTAATTAAGAATATATTTTCTTCAATTATTCTTCAAATTAATTGCTTTACGTATCTCTATCATGTTACATGTTTAATTGCACCTTAAAATAAAAAATGTAATTGTTCCATCTCTTCTCGTTTTTCCATGCCATGAAACGTCTGTCGTGTTCTATTATCTCTTTAAGGAAAGGGATAATAGTGATGACAGATACACTAATAAAGTGAAAGCAAATTATTTATATATTCAAAGTTAGATAATCTTGTCCTATTTTTGGCATTTTCTGAACTCCCCTGAGGAGAAAACTGGCATTAATCAAATGTTGGAACTCTACAAGTGACAATAAACTGAACATTTGATATTGGGCTTTTCTTGATAAAATCCTTCACGACAAAAAAAGGAAGATTAATAGTCTGTTAAGTAACGTTATGAAGGAACCCAGAATATCTGTTTTAGAGTATTTATTTTAATTATCAACTTCAACTATGGGTTGAGAGTTATATTTAAAACCCACAATAAATTAAAAAAAAAACCCAGACCCATTTTATTTTTCATGAAGAGAGTTACAGATGTGCACAGAATTTCTAAACCAAACATATTTACAAGCATTCTTGAGAAAATGACTATGGACATGACTGAAGTTCAAGTGCTTTGTGGTTTCAAGACTATAATTCATTATTGGAAAGAGAGGCAGGATAGCACAGAAAATGTGATTTTTTTTTTTTTTAATCAAACAATTTATGCATTGACAAACCCAATTTTCAGATTGGAAATCTTATAGCTTCAGCTCATACAACAAATCAGGAGAATTAAGTGTGTTTTGTGCCACAGCAGAGAAATTGTTTCAAGCTTTTGTTTAGGACTAGCTCTATGTTTCATTTACAAAGACTCTTTAAAATCAGCAAAGAAAGGAAAATCTCCTGGTTTTAAGTCACGTGGAAAATTTATGTCTATTTTTTGTTCCCTAAAGATTTATTTTTCACATTATGTCACTATAACAACTTAGAAATTGTTAACCTGAATTCTTCTCATACTCTTTTTTTTTTGGGTTAGCCAGAAACATGCTTCGTTCTGCTGAGAAGAGGGAAACAAATGTTGTCACTGTTGAAATAAAAAGGTATTTGTCTGTTTGTAACGCTTACATTTTTCTACATGGGATTAGCAGATACACCTTATACTTCTACAATGAAGTGTTTTAATAGCAGCCAACATCCACTAGCATTTCCACACAGATTTGTGTCGTCTTTGCCAGCACTGGTACTTTTTGGCAGATGGATTTTTTTTTTTTACTCTAAGTCTTCAGTATATTGCATTCATTTCCCCGAAATCCTCATCTGCTTTTAGAACAACTTCCTTAAATATTGATCTTTTATTAGAAGACTGAGTGGCATGTGTTTAGATTCTTTACCAGACAGATTTCTGAGCTTTGATATCAGGCACAGCCGCAAGCCATCAAAAGATATTATCTTCAGTTATAGAACATTATTAATCTGCAAGCAGAATTAAAATCCTTCACATTACCAAAGAGTGTTAAAACGATCCTATCCTGAATACAGACTTGTTGGCATTCTATCTGCAACAACAAAGCAAGTAACAAAACAAGAAAGATTACTTAAATATACTTAATTCTGCAAAATGGTTTTCATTAAGCAGAGCAAATGAAATGGAACAGTTGGAGTACCATTAATGCCATTACAGTTCTCATTATTCTTTTTAGGCTAAACATCCATATTAGGGATGAATCTAATATGGGCAGACATTTGTATTTATTTAACTCTAGTTGAGGGTTCAAATCCCCTTCTGGATTTGTAATGAAAACATTCACACTGATTTACTTGTCACAAAACTGCAACTTCCTTGCTTTTATTGATTAGCAACATCCTTTACTTGAGCTCTGTGTCCTTTAATGAGCCAAACAACTTGGGAAGCCGGTCAAATATCTTAAGATTGCCCACTGTCGTAATTACAAGGACTAATGAACAAATCCACTCTATTTTGTATGTAGTTTACATTGATGTGCCTTACGATGCCCTGATTTAAAACTGGAGTAGGAATACTGAGCCAAACGGATGTGCAAACCGCAAGCTGCTTCAAACTTTCAAGTAGCAAATCAAAGTGACTTTATAAAATCAAATGCTTAGTGCCAAGTTTGAAATGACTGATGACGCTGGCAGACAAAGCATCTAAGATCTTTTGCTCTATGTTATTCACAGGATTTCTCAAAAAGTTGTAATTACAACTGGTTGCTCAGAATCCCCTGTGCAACCTAACGGTGAACATTTCCAATGATGGCGTGTTGAGTCAGTGCAACTATTAGTTGGAAGTTGGGTGGCGGGGGGAGAAGTCTTTTCCTTCCTCCTTACAAAACCTGTTGTGCCTTTAATTAAAATCTTCATTGATTAAAATCTACATTGCAGCACTCGGTGTATTCCAATCAACAGCAGCTTCCCATACAGAAGCAGTAAACGGAAAGAGCATTCGCTCAAAGCTGTACAGGAGCTACGCTCCATGTTTTTTACGCAACTTAAAAAAAAAAATTAATCTTTGCTCAAATATTCCCACATGAGTAATAGCATCCCAAAGCACAGTCTGAAACACTCTTTAAATTGCCATTTACCTAAAGAAAATTATATTGGCTGAGAACTGGCTTTAACAAAAATTGTCAATTACCACTTTGTTGCAAATCACTCCAGCTTTGAAACACCACCAATGTGCTTTGCCGATATTCATTTCACTCTATAGCCTTAAATGCACAAGAGACTCTGTCTGTTTCCACCTATTAAATTTCACATTATTTCATTTCCTACGCTGGATTATATTCTCTCATTTATTTACTCATTTTAAAATATAATTGGCTGTTTTGAAAGAAAAGGATTGACAATATCCATCAGTAATCTTTTCCTAAAGCAAGATAAAATTTGCATTTCCTGTAAATGTGAGACCTAAATGATTCCCCCAAATAAATCCAATTGACTGAAAATCTAAGGTTTCACCAATGGACCAATAAAAAGTGTTTAAAAAAAAAGGAAAGTCTTTCCATCATAGAAAAATAAGTACAAGCACTTTCTACATTACTCTTAGCAACCCTTCTGAGCCTGGACATTTATTACAAGTGTTATGCAAAAACCTAGTGCAGAAGTTCTCATTCTCAGCGAGTAGTTAAGATGCCATGGATTTTTAAGCACAAACTGTGATGCCTGATGTCATCACAGAAGCTGCAAATCCAAAAGTACCCTAGAGTGGTTTATATTGCATGTGTAAAGAAAGGTGGGAGAAGAGAAAGGAAGTTTCCTACCATAGTAAGTGAGACGTCCTCTTGCAATATTTTTTCCTCTTGAGTTTTCAGTAATACATTCGTACAGCCCTGCATCCTCTTGCTGGAAATTAGGTATTTCAATCATGCCGTTGGATTTCCTCAGCTTTATTTTACTTGGAAATGGCAGACCATCAGTTCTTCTCCAGTTAATCTGAGGCACAGGGCTAAAAAGACAACGGGATTTTAAAGGGCTTTGCTTAAAGTACTTTTCTGGCAAAATTAGATACTTAAACTAATATACAATAAAACTCGGAAGCGACTAAAAGCTTGTGTTAAAAGTGGTATTCGTACTGGAGATGACAGATGGTCAGACACTATGGCAACTGATTTGCATGTACCGTTCTGTTTCATGCGCTATTATTTGTGGTACCAAATTTTTCATTAATATCTGTGTGAATGTCCAATGACTGTAAAATTTCTTGTAAATCAGCATCGGCCTCCCCTGAAGACAGGTGAGATTTGCCAGTGACTTCCATGGAAGGAGAATCAATGCGAGTCTTTTCAAATTCTCATCCTAGAACAGCCTTTCATTCTCCAATTTTAAAAGTTTCACTCACCTAGCCGGGGAACCAAAGCAATAGCATGTGATTAAGTTATCAATCTCATACTTAAAAGTATGAACATCTGACAAAGCTGTCTGCAAATAAATCGCAAAGTGGTAAGTAAATACATTTAGAGAAACATAAATGCTTTCTCAGATCATTTGTAAAAGAGAAAAGATACAATTGTGTGTGAAATATTCACAAGAGGAATGCATTTGAGTATTTCAGCTATGAAGAAAGAACAATGTTACGAAAGCATCAAGTACATTTAACAGTAAAATTCAGACAAAATTCTCACTGACTTCAGCAACATTTCCTCCTACACAGAGAAAGCAGAGCAGGTCAAAGGATATAGGCGAAACTGCACTGATCTTATTCAGGATAAGCTGAAATGAAATGTAAATCCCTGTATTGCCAACATACACATTTTAATTCTAAACAAAATTAAAAATTACTCCCAAGACTCTTTGCCTTCTTGTTCCAAGACTGTAACTGTGATGGCCAGAATAGTGTCTTTAGAAAACACTACCAAACAACTGCCAGAACTCCACATCTGTTGTGCAGATGAACCCCAATGAACTTCAACTTACAGCATGAGTGAAGTCAAAAACTTACTTTCCTAGCGCAAAGCATTCCAGCTTTACAGTTGAGCCTTTGGCTGCAGGAAGCGTCTCAGGAAACTGAACTTCTATTTTGGGTTCATATTCTCCCATCACACCTAAGTGAGGCAATTGAAAGAATGTAATTTTTAATTTTTAAAGCCTTTTTTCTCTCCTTAGCGCTACATCACATTAAATTCAAAATCAGGTTTATTTCTCTCGCTCTGCATTTTGAATGGAGAAGCATAGGGACCTGCCACTGGCAGACTACGGAGGGGAAGAGGAGCATGCAACACAAAACAGTTCATCTTCTTAAAAAGCAATCAACATTCTGGGACTGCAGGAAAGGTTATACTCTAAGAGACAAAAACGCTGACTGAGGACTAGATGTGTTACTTATTCGCGGTCATACCGTCCGTGCGCAGCACCAGAGGTGTTGGCGACCCAAGGACCTGGTTGTTGGTCACGGTGCTGGTGACAACGCAGGTGTAGTTTCCTACATCTGATGGCTCGACTTTGGCTATGTAGAGGTGACCGGTCTCTTGAGACACAAACCGCCGACTGTCCTCTTGTACGAATGATGGATATTCATTGAAGATCCAAGCAAACGACAGTTCTAGTCGGTAATAAAAAAGAAGTAAAGGCGTTTGGTCGGGCTTTTCACGTATTTTTTTTTTTTCCTTCAAAAAGCAGTTTATTTTACTATTGTATTGTATTTTCAATACTGTATTATGCAACAACAGAGAACCAGTGATGGAGAGAAACAAATTTAGAAATGTACCAGAAAGGAACAAAACCAAAAAAAGAACCTTTTTTTCACCAAAACTCTATCTCCTCCAGCAGAAGAAAAAGGCGAAGGGAATTCAAAGTGCCTTACACAAGGATAATTTTTTTTATCTACTCTTTCTTTTTTTTTTTTTTAAAGACTTAATATGCGTGGGAAGAGGAGCAGACAGAAAAAATGAGACCAAACTTCACTAAAAAGGAAACATTATTCATTCAGTAGTTATTTAACAACTCAGACAGAAACAGCACAGGTGTATGCAAGTGAAAGGAACGTGAAAAGAAGCATAAATTCCTACTAGAGCTCAACACATAGAAAAACTAGTTTTTTCATAGAAAAATCCATAAAAATGCCATAAAGAAATCTCTATATGAAATGGCAAAATAGCCCTCACTACCATTTATAACGGTCACTTGAAAGGAAAAGCACACTTTAAAAGATAAATTCAGATTTAGCAAAAACTGCACTATAATTTGTTTTTTTTTTCTGAACACCACTCTGAGCTCAGTGTGTCCAATTTTAATTGGCAAAAGCCCCTTCCTGTGCAAGGCCATGTGCTTGTATCCTACAAAATCAAAGGAAATTAATTTTTAATGGTTTTCCAGGCAAGAAATAATTTTTCATCCAAGTGCTGCTCAGCTGAGAGTTTATAAAAACATTACAGCTTCTGCAAGTGCTAATTAGAGACAATTATAGCTTGATTGACCTGCCTTCGTATTCAAATATCTTCTAGCATTTGCATTGCCCCTACAACATGGAGATCATTTTGCGCAGGTTCAATGTGAAAATGCATAAATTTGGATGCAGTCATGAAATGGAGAGTAGGCATTTTCATAACCCTCATCACCGAGCACGAATATGTGCCCAGGAAAATGCTAAGCCAAAAAGGACAATTTCACATAAGGTAAGATTGCGCCGATGAAAAAAAAATTCAATAAATGAAATTATTAAAATATTTATGGACTGGCTAATGCAAAAAGGGCATCAAATGAAATGGCGTATCATAATTGCATTGAATTTTCTTCTATCAATATTTAAACTCCTTCCATCAACATAATTTTGCAGGAGCGGTGCGTATGAACAATCAACAGTCTCAGGACTTTTCTCAAGAGTTAAACTTTTGTCGTATTTGGAAACACTTATTGTCGAAAACAGCCATCTACCCTTCTGTGACCTGCGGTGTGTCTCTTCAGGTGAAACAATGGTTATTTCTAAAAGTCCCTTCTTACGTAACGCGAGAGGTGTAATTAATTTATGATAAGGAAGGCCAACAAGGATTTGCCAAGACAGGGCAGCTGGTGATCTGTGATCTACCTTGACTTCAGCAAGACTTTTGAGACTTGCCACGAGAGTCCCGTACAAAAGCCAAAGAATATTCATACAGGCAACAAAGAAAATGTTTTGTACAGCTCTTCTTCCACCTTACAACACAAATTCCAAGCGGCAGGTGTCAATGGCTTGCTGTTGAATCGGGAGGGCTTGTTGAGTAAGGACCACACAGCAGGGAGGTGGCATCTGTGCACCATTCTGGCTGTGGTCTGGCAGCCAGATATATTCAATATCTATCAGCCACTCCAAATAGACAAAATAAAAAATAATTAAAAAAAAAAAAATAAGGAAAAAAGAGAAAGAGTACAGCTGAAGAGTTCGAAGGCCACTACAGCCTCTTTAAGAGCAAAGGTTATACAGTCTTGCTAAATGGGAAAGACCGAAAAAAAAAGCATGATTCCATTTCTACACGGGAGCTGGATGAAGAGGGTGAACACAAGGCTGAGGGAAAGGCTGTAGGCCAAATTAGGTATCACTTCAGGACCTGTAAGAAAAAAAACTCCACTACATTTTCAGCTCTGCATCCACCTTAGACATCCACAAGACACAAAGTGTGGGAAGGCAGGCTTTATTGGTTCTGG
Source organism: Chionis minor (assembly GCA_013398295.1). Lineage (NCBI taxonomy): Eukaryota > Metazoa > Chordata > Aves > Charadriiformes > Chionidae > Chionis > Chionis minor. Next base: position 164,165 of record VZSF01008487.1, on the reverse strand, counting down.
TATTTATTGAGCTACTTGTTTTTCTTAGCTCAAAATAGTATTTTATTCTAACCTAAAAAAAAAAAAAAAAAAAGAGTACATAGAAAAAAGGCATTATTCAAAACATTCAAAGGGGATGGACAGATCTAGATATGCAGCAGGAAAATAAGCAGCTTGATTTCATTCTTATTATATTAGGTTAAGTCAAGAGTAAATTCATTGAAATCAGTCATTACGATTATGAAAGCCATGCAAAGTGTATTCCAGTTTAATTGGATCCTTCAACGGCCTATGAATAAGCGCTCCTAGAAACCTAATTTCCCATTCAACATATATTTTCACCGACTCTCCTAAAAAAGGAGCAGGGCATTTCCTTACCGGTGCCCCACAGCCAATACCTCATTTTTATATTTATTGTACTTTACAACCTTGTATTCTTACTTTCCAAACAAATTCATATTAAACAACTTGTTCCGTGATTTATTATGTTTACACCATTTGCCTATTGCTGATCCTAGGGCACCTCAAGGGACATAAACTCACTCCCTTTCTGTCAATTACAAGTTTTCAGTTGATTTTCTGTTATAAATGGAAGTAATATGTCTCTCCTGGGCTTCCTCGGAGATCTAAGCCTTTGCTTTCCAATGCATTTTTTCCTTATTTGGCAACCGTGCATGGATAAGGTATTGGAAATTACAGTTATTACTCAATTTTTATTTGTTTACTACATCTTGGTTGGCTTCTCCTCTTCATTTTGCATTATTTGATTATTATTTACTGTGCAGTCTACAAGGCACCCTCAGCATGCTCCTACTGTTCTAGGTGCTTTGTGCATCTAATTGTTCAATTAGAAATAGTTTACAAAATTGCCTGTCATTTCTAAACTTAGATTTTACAAAATTCAACAATTAAATCACTATCATTGACTACATTCCACAGTCATTTCCTGCCAGCTATGAGCCTTGGAAAACATACCATCATGTCCTACGTAACAGAGTTTAATATTTCTAGAGGAACATAAAGGGGTAAACCCCACACATTTAGTAGTTCTCACCTGGGTTCAAAGTTAGACCTTAAACTCAAGAAAGAAAAGATTACTTTCAATTACATTACAAATTTCCGCTAAGAGAGGCTGCAGCGTATCAGTGGGAGATGATGGAATGAAACCAGGGCTGTTTTATTTCTTCAACACAGGTAACAGTAGTTGTGGGAATCCAAATGTATAAATTAATTCAGGAAGTCAGCAAAGCAAAAGTTTTTTTGGAGGAAAAAAGAAAGGACATATAGATCCATGACCAAAAGGAGAAGGATAACTCATAAAGTTTATTTTACACACTAAATGTGCAAATTCTAAAGGTCTTTTCTGACCACTGTTTCCCACCATCTCTTGCTCCTTTTGTTCGGGATCATCGCTCCCATAGATCTACTTAAATATGTATCCGCTAGCCCTGTAATTTACACCTAAATGAGATGTCTAAAATAGCCAAAAGTTAATGATGTGAACAATAAGTTTAAATCTGTTTCAGAACAGTATGTTCAAAACTGACTGGATTTCAAATAGTGAAGTGGATGTTTCCATAGGTAATCCTAGGAAGAAATGAAAATACTTGATTTTGAGTGTTTCAAGCTGACTAAACAATAGTTAGAGGTTTTATAGTTGTTGTTTTAGGGGAAAGAAAAACAAAAAAAGCTGTTTCATGTCAATCATTTATACCCAAATCTATATTATTTCATACAGGTCTCCAATTCAGATTTTGCAATATTCTGTAAGATACCAGAATATTTCAGCTTCCTGTTGTATTTTCTCTCTTCAACTGGCACTCCGCCTAACCCACAAGGCTTTTAAAAAGCTGTTTGCAAGAAAGTAATCAGACAAAATTCAGCAGTGACAGAAACTGCAATTAAAGACATGGAAATTTGTAACAACCAGCTACTTTGAATTATCTACCTTAGAGTTAAAAGTAATGGAAAAGTAACACTGATTTTGAGAGGATAATGACAGGTTACGGAATTAAGAGAGAAACTAATTAGTTCATCATTTGGCCCAGTTTCAGCTCAAACTGTGAAGAAATGACAGAAACTGGAGAGAAGCCCCTGGAAGGAGCGAGCTCTCGCGGCACAGCCCCGAAGCAGTGAGGGCCAGCGCTGGGGGACAGTCACACTCACAAACGTCCCTTCGTCAACAGCTCCGTACCGCTGCCGGCACAGGAACCCCCGGCAAAGGGCAAACAAGCTATTGAAAAGTAGGAAATCAATCTGCATGAGTTAAAGTGGATTAAACTCCCAGAGAATACTCTTACTCTAGACATAAACTGCCCTTAGTTCACTACAGCCTAATCCTTCGAGGATTACGCCGCTAGGGGCTTAGGTCACTCTGCTTGTAGATGTGAGGGCCCCCAGGGGGTATAAGGCGTTTTATCTTACACATCTTACCTCCAAACTTCTCATTAACTTCACTTTACTTATGCAGACAAACCCTGGCTACTTTATTCCACCCTTTGGCAACCAGCACAACCCCCTGGAAGGCTGGTTTCGGTGCCTGGGCTTTAGCCAAAAAAAAAAAAAAAAAAAGAGGTAATACTTTATCTCTGCCATAAAATAAGTATCCTTTTTTTTTTTTTGCAAATGTTAAAGGTTGTTTTACAAACAAAAATCTTATGTACTTTAGATATAAGGCAAGGTGTTTATGTACTCCAATATGGGATTCCCTAGCATCTACGAAAACTGGATATTATAATGTCTTTAGGTACCACTGTCAAAAATGGTATGGTTTTGACAACAAAAAAAACTCTTTAGAATTTTATTGGAAATAAATTGTACATCATTTGAGGGCTTAAGGGTATATTCTTGAGCACATTAAATGCTCAGAAACTGGAAAAACTGTCCTAAGTATCTTCAACTGGGAAAAAAACCCCAAACCACCAAAACTCAGACTGGGTATTTCCAAGGGGCATCCTGAATTGTTTGCAAGCAAGTAGTTATACCACGAATAATGCCAAAGTATTTAAGTGTTTACAAAAGCTGCAGTCACACTTCCAGTACAGCCTAGCTATAAGGCGTAGGTTGGTAATTTACTTTTTGTTAATGTTTTCTATATAAACATACTGACAGTTACAAAAGAAACCTCTTTAACAAGGCTTGAATCGTGGACACCAGCAGTCAGGTGAGACAATGAGTATCCATTAAAAATAGTTGTAACATTTTCCCAACTTGGAGAAAAGTTTGGAGATCTATAAACGCTTCTGAAATCTGCCCCGAACTCTTCAGAGTAATTCCCTTCTTTTAGCTGAAGATATTTTTGTTTATACAAAATGTAAATTGCATGATGGGAACCTGAGTCCAGCTACAAAAAGTGAAGAATGTACCCTAAGAAACTCATTCTCCTCCAGAGTATAATGGAAACACCCTGATTTCAAACTAATGTATACCATTAATCTTTTTGGCATAAAAGGTGAATTATTTTGTAGATAAAATATAAAAGATCAATTTTCAGCACGCTGTGCAGGTAATTAGGCATGCGACTCCTGTGTATGGAATAACCCAAAACAATGAGAGCAGTGAGACACCTATGTAATATCTTGCAATTTCAATCTGCGCATGTAATGAGAATATTGAAATGTTTTAGCTGAAATTGCAAGGTTCCTACTTCAGGCTGACACCTCATTTTCTTTTTTTAAACAGGACATGGTTAAGAGTCTGCCCTTTTTTGGATTTTGAAATGAGCTAGAGTGATGTAAAAAGAAGATGTGATTCTTTAAACGTAGTTGCAGCATGAATTAAATGTCTCTCTGCTGCCCCCAGCCATGGGCTGGCAAAGCTGGGATCGCACACGCTGCTCTGTTACCTTTGCACGGCTGCCACCAGTGACAAAGCTCCAGAACTCCAAAATTTCCCAAGATTTTCCAAAACCCAAAAAAAAAAAACTTTTCCAAGAACTCCCAAGATTTTCCAAAACTCGAAAATATGTAGAATTTTCCTAAGTCTTTCAAAGCAGCGTGAAAAGCAAAATGCACCACTGTAACTGAAATGTAAACGTTCCCAGGCTCATCCTTGGGAAACCGACGTTCCAGACTGGCACCTTAATAATTTCTTTATTAATACGACCGAAGAACTCACGTTAAGTGTGTTTCCAAACAGCACATCCACATGAAAAGCAGCTGGGCACCAGGGCCTTGCCGGCTGTCCGTCTCTTCTCCCCTCCTCTCTCCCGTCACACGGCGGGGTTGACCATTAGCCAGTGTTAAGTCTCAAACCGAATGTGACCTTGTGATATAAAAGCGCTCCTTAACTGGCAGGTTAAATGTTCCTCGGTGCTCCGAAGGAAAGCCAGATGCTAATGGGAGAGTCTAACAAAATGCTTTTCTCCATTTGGGTTCCACTGCTGAATAAAAACCCAATTTCGCTTCCCCTGTAGCTGTGCAGGATGATGGATTAGTTTCTCTTTATCACATTTCTGAACTAATTGTTTCAGACTAGCTGTGTCATTCAAACTGTACTAGCTCCGATCCAATTGTTCATACTCTGGAAGCATGCAGAAAAGTAAGAAACTGCTTTAGGAAGCAATATTTAAATACATACCCATTAGCCGTATCCATTTCAAATGATAAATGGTTCTTTTAATCACCTCCCCAGAACTTTACATTTAATTGCTCAGAGCATTTCTAACAACTCTGTTGTGCTTTTTCAATAGTTGAAAGTATTTTAAATTGCTTCCTGCCTATAATAATTTTGAGGATAAAAAGATGATAGTTTAGCTTATTGCGCAACTAAAACACATTTGATTTGTTCTGAATGTTAAATATTAGGGAGATAAACTGCGGGAAACTTGTGGAAAAACCCAAGTAAATTTTCAAAGGAACATACTAATGTTTATAGGTTGAAGCAGTAATTACAGACAAACTTCATTTGGTAGTCTTGCACTCATTTAGGACTCAGTAAACCTCTGTGAAAAACAAAAATTAATTTCAGAACTCTTGTTAAGAGTGTAATGATCAGCTGTGACTGTGTGCTGGGACTGCAGCCATCTCCCTCCTGCCTCTTCCTAATCAATTATCTTATTTCCACAGAAAAACTCAAATCTTTTAGTAGAGAAGATAACGAAGAGCTGGAGGAGAAAAACCCCACAGTAACAATTTAGGGATAAAAATAATCTCGGTAGAGGGCCAAACCCAGTCATTTTCTCCTCTTTTTCCCAGGGCATACCTGCGATACCTGGGTCTAGCTAAGTGAAAAGGCTCAACCTGCACTTTTTTCTTGCAATTTGTTTCTTCTTAATCCACCTCCCCCCCTTTCTTCCCATCCCCTCTTCTTCCAGCAAATACCCCGCCACCAAGGGGCACGGTCTCCCACCAAAACACTCTCGTCCCGCGTTGCTGGCTCACAGTTTATTCAGGTTCAGGAACGAGGGCTAATGAGAGCCGGTACCAGCAACACAGTGCACATCCCACCGTTTCCCTGAGGTCTTCTGGAGTGCCCACATGCATTTTGCTGATGAAACTTAGGCAGTGTTAGTCCCACCTAAAGTCTGCTCTACTCTGTGCTCTCTCCCACAACAGCCCGCATTACATACGCTACTACTGTATGTACCAAAATCTGAGTGAATCTTTAGTGGGAACCAAGTGTGCTGCAGCCAGCAGGAGCTGATCCAATCTTATGCAAAACCCCTCCCGAGGCTTTCGGTGAAATTGTACCCCTCATTGCACAGATTATACATTCTGACATGCTCTCTCACCCCACTAATGAACAGAAGAATCTAGCCTTAAAATACTGAGATTTTAAAATACTGTTGTTTTCTGATTTGTATACTTGGGAATGCCACTTTAAAAAAAAATATTAAATACATCTATGAATGATTGAAGGCTGTAATCTTTCCTTAAAAACAAAATGATAAAAAGCTGCAATATTTCCATAATCATTTTGCAACGGGTATTCAAGATGTAATGCAAAATTTACGAGAGCTAATATTACTGTTCATTGATGTTTCCAGGCTTTATGCTCTACTGACTACCTGGCTATGAAGCTATCCTTCATGATCTAGATACATCTCAAACTAAGATTTACAAAAGGGATAGAAGACCACATATCTAAGAAATGAAATAGAAGTATTAATATACGAATACGTTCAGAGTCGTTGATAACAAATCACAGAGTTAACAAAGAGTTCTGTAAGAATCTGGAGTAATATTGTGCTTGTCCAATTTGCCCTTTCCCAAACTGGAATCATTAATCATTTGCTGAAAGTTTCTTAGACCAGTTATAACCTTTCCACTAGCTTAAAAACACATCCAGGAAAGTAGCTGCAGATGTTGCGCAAATACATAAATAAAGATATACTACTTTTAGTCTGGTTTACTTCAGCCTGGAACACAGGTATATCAAAAGAAAAAGTGCTTTAGAAAGACTGCATTTGACGAGGTGCGGAACAGAGAGAGAGTCTCTGTAGCATTGGTTTGTTACTGGTGGTGAAAATAATACTCCAACAGACAGAAATCACTGTAAAATCCAGCTGTGAACGTCTATTATTGTCTCTCATATGGACAAATATAAGTGTCTCTCGGGTACCATTTGATTTCAAACTGTCAGCTGAAATTTGTGCAGATGATGATGATGACAGCAGCAGGACTATTGCAAAATACATTTTTAAATAAAAATACCGTTTCTCCTTGGCAGATTGAGAACAGCTCAAGAACACTACAGAACCATTTTTAAGGCCATTGCTTTTATAATATTCAATGTACTATTCTCCTCAGAATGCATTTTTGTGCAACAGACTCGTAATGTGCCTACTGCAAGTATGATTTATTGCTCACGCCCAGATGAGCATCACACAATCTGCAACTAAAGCAAAAAGTAGAGGTGCAAAACCAGGATGCTTTCCACCTCCTGAAAACACCCTGATGGGCAGCACAAAAGAAACCATATTCTGGAGTTTTATCCATTTGGTATTGCTTTGTTTTAAGGGTATGAAATGTTTCCAAAGCCAAATGAGTAAAATTAATTCAATTTACCGTTCCCTGAAAAATAGTATGTTGATATTCAAGAGTCACAAAAAAGAAATAATCAAAGCTTCAAAATATTTCTGGCATATGAGATGCTTTCTGTGCCATGTTATTCATGAAGCACAGTCTTGCTGGAGCTTGCAGGTCTCCAAATGGCAATACAAGAGACATGAGCAAAAATTTGCAAGTCTAAATACTAATTTGCGACCGACATGACATTATTCACTGAACGATTTGTCATACCAAGCAGCGGGCAATAAAATTGGGATCTATTTTTCCATGATCTAATATCATTTCAAACCAGCATATCACAACTTTAAAATAATAAGCTATAAGCTAGATTGATCCCTATCCTTCAAATACAGTCTTGTTTATCAATTAAGTCTACATTTATCAGGGCATGATAGTAAAATGGAGGACATATTCTTGCTGCTGTCTTTATAGAGAAATATCTTTGCCATACTGCATGAAATAGGAACACGTAACACGCAAGGCTAATCATCAATATAAGACAAGTGGAATTTCCTTGCAATTTCCAAGCAACAGCTTGTCGGCTCCACAACATTCTTGCTTTTTACTTACATTCTGCTGGGTTATGGTCATATTCCACACAGTAACAAGATCCACCAACATAAAACTAATGCCCAGTTCTTCTAGGCACGACTGAGTTCCCTGCGAAGTCTGAATAACCATCAAGCAAATCTTTACTTCTACCATTCTATGTCTTTTTCTCTCTGGATAAAGCAGCTCTGAAACCACCACTGACAACATAAAAGGACTACGCCTCATCACTCTCTCCTCTCCTAAAGAACAGGGTGTACCTCATAAATCAGTAAAATTTTCTGAAATCCCAAATCAATGTCAGATTAGTAAAACTGGTTGTACTAAACAAAAATAAATGACAATATCTGGCAAATAGGAATATTAACTGAAGACAAGCTACATCACAATCAAGATACACATACAGTAGTAACAGTAGGTAAAACCCTAAAGGAACTTGTGGATTTGCTTGACTTGGGGCTTTGTCACTCCTTAGATACCGATTTTGGAACAAAATCAATAGCAGAGAAAAATAATTTTTAGATCTCCATATGTCTAGTCTTCTCCATTCTTGGCAGAATAGAAAAAAATTAGCATCGCATGAATGTTTTTTAACCCGCTGCATATTAAGTGCAGCCAATATTAAGTTTTGCATGTTGAGATGTTCGTTACATCGATAGTCCTTTAAAACCATCAAAGAAGTAACAGTAGCACAGTGAAAAGTCAAAATAGCTGTAGAGTTCAGTAGAATGTAATAGTGGTAACAACTCAAAAAGACAGCAGGAGATCTACATAAATCAATTTCAGATGTCATCTTATCTTTTGAATAAGTGGGGAAGATCATTTACTGATTTGTGGAAAAAGCAGGGTATTTTAACAGATTCCCTGTAACAGAATGAAAATTATACACAGAAGTATGGTCATGCAGAACAATGATAGATGACCATCTTAATTATCCAAAAATCACTGCTCAATTATAATACAATGTACATTATCTAACATAAATCGGTAAAATATTTTGGGGGAAGTGTTCGTACACACAGTCAGTCATTTATTGATTCTCCCATTCGGTAAATCTCAAATGAGACTGCTATAAAGAAAATATTGGAGCGGTTTGTGATACAGCTCATGTTTAAGGACAGGAACATGAAATATCTTGAGCACCGACTTCCACCCGCCGTACAACCAACATCACAGCATATGAGCCGACGTGTATGAAATTAAATGGAGTTTCACTGTTGGTTTAAATAGTAGATGTCCATACCCTGACAGAACTAGACCTGCAGACTTCAAAAGGACAAGAGTACCGTTAACTGCATGAACAATTTGCTCCCCATTGAAAGGGTATATTCGTACTACTTACGTAAACATCCGCGGCTAAACTAAGCAAAGAAAAAAATATGCCAAATCATAGAAGGGAAGCAATTTCTTTTTTCCATACTATGACCTGGTATTTCTTTTGGGATGAATGCTGGTTTCTATTATAATTGGAATGCTGTATATGGAGGAATAATGATAATTTAATCAAATTTCTTCTTGAAGGCTCCTTACAGAGAATATAAGAAGTAAGCATGATCCCCATCAAGCTAGCAAGAACACGGAAATTGCATGCCATGGCAGAACACAAAAGAACAGCATTTTGGGGGCTGAAGGGGAAGAGAAAACAAGGTATTTGAGAAGGTTTTTAGAATTAGTATTGTCTGAAATTATTAGATAGCTCTGTGCAACAAAATACAGAATCAAAGAAAAAAAAGTAATAAATCAGATCACTGATCTGGAAAGGGCCGAACAGCCCTCAGGCCAGGTCAGCTGTTCCAAAACCATCCTGCTACTCCTAACAAACTACTTCTGCTTAACGGATGGATATTTTACCTAAGACTTACCGACCTGCATCCTACCATGCCAGATCTAGAGGCACTGTATGCTTGATGTCACTGTGCTATAGCTTTATTTCAGCATAAAAAGAAGCGGAAGGACTTCTTCCACCTTGCTCCATGACTCCTGAAAGCTTTAATGGTTAATCCTCAAACTCTCAGGCAAATCCAAGGATTTTAAATAATTCTGGTACCAGTTCTCAATTCCATTTGATAATTCAGGGAGCCCTCAGCTCTCTCTTTTTTGCATGAATAACACAATTAGTAGGGGGGTGTCAATCATATCCCATCTGCTGACTGCAAAAGAAATTCTCACCTCTTCCATGTGTTAATTTGAACCACCTTTCTTAGCAATATGAGCATGTTTTTTGTATCACCTCCTGTTCAACACCTCAAACTTAAACATTGCAAGACTTGGTGCAGAGCTGTAGTCAGTTTGGTGACCACCTCTGGCTGTGTACCCATGCACAGGATGCGAGTAGAGGAACGGCTGGGGTAATTCAGACTTCGGACTGCATATAGAAGCAAAATTTAATCATTCTAATTCTTATAGATAGCTGAGAGAATGACCCATTTTCTCAGCAGCTGAAAAGACAAAGCTGTTGGAAGGCTATAAAGATGATTTAAGAGTATGTATCAGTTTAGAGAGAAAAATTCTGCAAGCTCAGACAGTTGTAAAACTGCCGCTTTATGGCTGTATCTGCTTGGACTCTGCCAAATTTGAGAGGCCACAATACCTATATTATTGTATTCAATGTTTAGCTTCTATTACCTTGTCTTTGCAATCAAATCTAATGTTTAACAGCACAGCCCTTCAATAACAAGACTCCGCATCAATTAAAAACAAATAAAACCAGTTACTTTCCAATATTACTTGAGGGTCAACACCAATTAGTCAAACACTGAAGGATGCAGGATGAACGATAAAACATACTTGCAACTTTTGGTCTGTCAAGAATCCATATATCCAGTTTTCTCGCCCCCCCTCCAGACAGCAGTGTTTTAAATTATGCCAGCATCATTACACTACCCTATCAAATGTCTTGATTGCAAGAAAACAGGCATCTACTAGCATAATGAATCTATTCTTTGCAATTGTCTAGTCATTGAGAAAACTAGATTCACCGAGGCTCGGCAATTGTGAAATTGGGCAGAATTTAACTTCAGAAGATACTCAATTAATTACCAGAAATATCATAAAAATCAGACATGTTAAGTGCATGGAAATTACTAGGAGCTAGAAAGGCATTTCAAGATAAAAGTAAATCCTCATAAGTACTTCCCTCCCCATCTTTTGGCTTTGTTTTCTTTCTCTCTGTATTTACTTCAGAAACCAGTTTTTATTCTTGCTCTCTCAGAAGGATCTCTCTCCTGCCTTTCCAGGGAGCTATTCCACTTCCCAGTCAATCATCCATGGCGGAAGCAGGAAGCCTAGGAGGTCCCTTACCTCCCGCTCGGGGGGGTGGTCCGCAGAGCAGCACGACTCCCTGTCCCTCTCGAACTGACACCGCGCTTCTCATTTTCGTCCTGGAGTTTTCAGTATCTGTTTTAGGAAGAAAGGTGAGCTGGGTGTTAGGAAAGCCTAAATACACAGGAGTTTCAAGTTCTCAAACCCTGGTATCAAATCTGTTGTTACACAACTAAGTTTGACGATTTCAGCAAATCAGTTGCAAAAGAAACGGCTGTACAACATGAGGGAGGATGACAGATTTAGGACTGAAGTGAACTAATTTACAAGAAGATAATTAAACAGATTTTATGGCTAATTTTGTTCTTACGCTAGGCTTATGCTGCTCTAATTTTGATAACCAAAAAGGAGTCATATGCATAACTTAAAAATAGGTCTTTAAGCCACTGTTTCTTCCAAAATGAGGGCTCTGGTGAAAATAGCATCAAGATCCTACTGAGCTCCTCTTGCCAACCATAAAATAACACTAATAAAACAGCTATTCAGGAAACAGAGGTAGGTATCTCTTTACAAACAGGAAAGTAACCCCTCGACCACCCCTCGTAACGTCGCTAAGCTCTGGTGAAGGCAACCAATTTGCACCTCAGCGTATTGCCCCAGCGCTCTGCTCTACCGGGCTTCAGGTCTTCTGAGATCTTTTAAAGCTATTTAAGAGGGGAAACAAATGCCACCGAGTATACATAAACGCAAAATTACAGAGCAGCAGTATTTAATAATAAATTTATATTACCTTTCCCTCTAAGTGGTGACTCAAGATCCAAGTATAGCCCCATTATACCCTTGAATTAAGCTAGACGTAACATTCAATACAAACTGAGATTGAGGTTCTACACTAAGAAAGATTTTTCCATGAATAAACCATACGTTTTTCCATAATAAGACTAAACAGAAGACAATTTAAAAAAAAAAAAGTTTGTTTATAAACTTGTAAAGGATACTAACAGACAGTCTTTAAAATAAGGGCTGTCTTTATAACCAAGCATAATAAGAGTAGTAAGTTGACCAACAGTAGCTATTGCACAAAATATAATATTTTTTAACATTGAAAAGCAACAGCTGTTACAGTCAGAATACTGAGCAAGAGTGATTAGAATTTCAAAGCTTCATTTAAAAAATACATTTATTGTCACAATGAGATACTGTTCGATTATTCTTTGTTAATGCACATAAATCACATAGGAGTGTTTCTTAAAAGGGCTATTTTCAGCTTTCCAACTGAATTTCCATGCAGATACGTGTCAGAGTCTATGTTTTCACTCACACAGTAAGTTTGGGTCTTTCAGCTGGTACTTCAGAGGAGATGTGCTACTCTACACCGGAAAGACAACAGCTATGCAATTTGCATTCTAAAATTTACAGGGAACCAAAACTGTGGTTTACATATGAAATTAATTTAGGCCACGTTTCGCCCTCTTACGTCACAACCACCACGATTCATAAATCTTATGCAATACCTATCATTTCTCTAATTAAGATGAACTGGTTTATCACCACTTTGTAAGCATGTACGCTCCTTTACTGCGAACGCGGGCGTTTGGGAAGTTGGTTGCCTTTGAGCCACCCGACACACCGCAGGAGCAGGATGGGACCGGGCTGGGAGCGCCTGGGGGAGGGATGTGACATGACCTGGGGGACACATCGTGGCATTGAGAAAGGCACGTCCTCGTCATCCCGCAGGTACCCAGCGGGGCCCCTCCGCAGCTCTGCAGTTTGAGCTGTTGCAATGTTGTACTGCAGAAGTTATTAATCACTGATTGCAGATGAAGACCGCTGTCACAGCGGAATAGTTTTTGGGAAACGAGAAGCGATGCAGAATCCATCAGAAAAATGAAGGATATGAGCCATGCCACAATGAAAGAATAATTTTTCACTAATTAGCAGGAAGCTCTCCATCCTACCTTCTAGAGTGGCTTTAAGTACCAGACTACTCACACAGCTGCAGAAATGTCATCACTTAATTCATTTATATACTTGTATATTCTCTTTACACATTGTCTGACACTACTTTGCATAACTTTAATAGAAAACTCTATTAGTATTTGCAGGGTGATTTTTAATTATTTTCAATGAAGTCAAAACCCCTGACCCTGGAGAGTACTTGCTGCTTATATATGAGCTTCTGGTCTGATTTTCAGGCCTCACTGTAGCATTGTCAGAGTACTGAAGGTCAAAGGCAGCGCTGTTTGGTGGAGTAGCAGGACAGATGATTTAGGTCTGTCTGTTTTGAGGGTTTTTGGTGATGTTTGGCTGCGAGTTTACTTTTTTTTGTTTATTAAAAAACCAAACAAAAACCTCCAAAGCCAGTATCCTAACACCAATAACACCAGGGAGTAGTGCTGTATCTTCCAAGAAGACTTGCTATTACATGAATTCATTGGGAAGGAACATTAAGTCCTCAGAAAACTGACAGGGTAAATAAAATACTGTAAAAGGTGGGCAAATAATGGAAAAGAGTGTTTACTTTCTACGGATCAATTTGTGTCTCTGAAATCTGAGGCTCTTATCCTGCTGAAATGTCTTAATAGATAAAATATAACTGGAAACAAAGACTGAAGATGGTTTTGAGAAGCGATGAGTCAGAACAGGACTTGCTTTTCAGTGGCCCATGGGACAATATCCCATTGTTTTGTTTGAAAGAAAAGGGCAGAAACATATATAAAGTAGTTCTGTGTTTTAGCTGTTGATCTATGGATTGTCTTGTTTATCACCAGATTTTTAAAACTAGCCTGCTTTCGCAAACTGGTCACTAAAATAAAGTGTTTTAATTAGCTTCTCTTGTCTACAGCTTTTTACTTCTTACTTGCATCTATCATGATTCATTAGGCCCCACTTTTATTTCCTTTCATCTGAAATGTTACCATTCTGGTAGGAAATGAGCAACTTTATTATTTAACTCTAGCAGGCAGAGTCTCTAATCATAATGCTGAAAACATTTTGGTAAAAATGTTACAAAAACGTGACTACACAACAAAAGAGAAAATCCACCTTAAAACCAATCTAGAACTGTGTCATTTACAAATTAAATGTTTTTATTGTCTGTTTATAGTTTGCCATATAGAAGAAAGTTTAAAATTAGCAACTGAGATCTTTCTAACAGCAGAAAATGAAACCGCGTTTTCTTCTCCCTTCCCATGCTAATACGTATATTGGCCTCATTGTTTTAGTACCAAGTACATAAAGTTACATCAACTGAAATACACATGCCACTGCAATAAAATGGAGCAAGAAAATGTAATTCAGCTTTATTGAAAAGTCTTTTATTCTGCCTGAAAAGGGGAACAATGAAACGTGTTCTTGCACATACAAACAGCAAAGATAAGAAAACTGCATATTCCATTGGGTTCTCTCCTTCCATTTAATGAACAAAGTTTTATGTCTCAAGCCCTTTGCAAGGAAAGATTTCAAAATATGGAGCAAAAGTAACATAAGCGTCATTTCCACGGCCTCTGCCCTGGAATAACTGTATTATGCATTTGGAACAGAAGCATATAAAACTTCATTTGATACCCAGTTATTAAAAGACGTGGATTTGTAAATTCATGGGGGAGGCAGAGAATATGCTACCTGAAAGCACCTGTAGAAGGTAAAACAGACCCTGTTCTCAGCTGATGTCAACACGTGAGAAAGAATTAAAAAATAATTGATCTTCACCTGCAGAATTCATGCCTGTTGACCACATTCATTGCAGTTCACTGCAAGTACCTTCCAAGATGTTTCCCATTTCTGTAATCTCGTGTAATCAAGGAAGGTAAGCAAACAGGTCACACAAGATCAGATCAAGTCTTACAACCTAACTTTGAAAAGACACAGGACGCCATGGTACGAAAGATCCAGAGAATTTTTGATGACAAAGCTGCTCCAGATTCACAACTCCTAGCTTGTGGCAGCAGAGTTGTACCACATTGTGCCGAGAAAGCTGTGGGATGCTTAACCCCTAGTCACACGTAAGTCTACTTACTATCTTCATAAGATTAGTGGAGGCTGCTAGAAATTATACCCTCTTGTAATTTTTTTATTATGATTCTTTTTTTAAAGGAATGCACAGGACACATTCACTCCCTGGAAAAAAGCAGGATTCAGTAGGCTTCCGGTTCTAAGTCCAGTGACACTCAAGCATCTTATTACACTTACATCAATTGATATTTATTGTTAACACTCATTTATTAGCAATTCTACGATGTTTTGATAACCACAGAACAAGGGCTCATGCTCTACAAACATAATTGTCCCTTAAGAGCCACAAAAATATTTATTCCATTACTTCATTAGACTCATTATTATTCAAAGCAGCAGAACTTAAACATACTTTATGTATAATTCTGTACTGGTAGGATGTTCAAGTACCTAAATGAGTCAGACAACGAATCTTAAACTGTTTTCTTTAATAGGTAACTCTGAAGTGGGAACTTTGTTCGATGTCAGCACGTAATGAAGTACTAATTCACAACCAGCTCAGCCTGGTAAAAGTCACACTATTGAAAAAAAAAAAATAAAAGAAATACCAGTCTCTCAGCTCTTAAGAAAAAAGTAACAGCCTCAGCATGTTGTAATAGCTATGTTGATAATGACAGCTTCTGGAAAAAACAGAGTATGACAAATTTGTTTCTTTAAAAAAAAATCCCAAAGCTCTTCACCACCACCTGAATCGCCTACATGCATAAGCAAACCTTCTTCCCCACCACTCTATACCCCTCCAGGACCATGTATTTTGTACTATAGGCAGATACCAGAAACTGAATGTATACTTGGCATAATTTTAAGCTTCTTAGAAATACTCGTATCCGCTCAACAGAATAGTTGGCATACACAGCCTGTTAAGCCCTGCACGCTGCCTGTGGGGACACAGCACTCGGGAAAAGCACAATGGAGCTGCACATGGAGCAAAGGAGACTTTCTGCTGACTTCTCTGGGCTTCAGACCAAGCCTGGGAGAATCATGCTAGTGTGAGAGGGAGGGATGAGACTAAAAAATTATCTCCATAATCATCAATTATTGTTGGAGGTAGAAAGGAAAGAGGAAAAAAATGCTAACAGTGCAAAAGTGAACATTACTCAAAGCACGCAAAGAATTGGTGTGATTCGTCACTCCAGAAGAGATTCACTGGCTCCTGGGGAACCATCTCCACAGCTTCATTTTTGTCAGGCTGCCATTACAGGGAAATCATATAATTTCACAGCAACCTCTACAAGAGCTCTTAATGCTGTGACACACTGCTGCACTTTTGCTTTATAGTACGACATTTATCTGGTAACAGAACAGTAGGTTATACACACATACTATAGAGTATTTGTAAACCCCCGTTTTGGTAGGAGAGGTGCTGCTCCGGTGCCGCCTGTGTGCTCCCGCAGCCCAGGACGGCGGCACTGCTCCTCCAGGTCGAGAGCCAGCCCCGATCATGCCCTGGCCATTTCATGCCCTGAAGGCTCTGGGAAAGGGCAAGCAGAAATGAATTCCCACCTTCAAGGCACTTTTTATTCACAACCCAAAGCACTACATCAACAACTTTGAGTTTCTAGTTTGGAATACTGCTCTCGTCAGTGCTCACACTACATTAGTCTCACTCAGCAAAGCCCACCTGAGTCTGTACCTTGAATCCATAGAATTATTCCTAATAACATGCAGCAAACTTCTATGTAGAGCAAACAGGTGAGGGAAGAGACCCTGCAGGTCATTTCCATTGCACGCAAAGTAGAGCATCTACCCAGTGAGTTGTGCAGGGGCTAAGAGGCTGCCGGAGCCAGCTGCGGTGAACAGCACCAACCAATGGTATCAAAATCTTATTTACAAAACTCTCAAATTCTTCATCTCCCCGTAATTCCCTTGGGGTACAGCAAAAAAATGACACAGGAAAGAATTAAGCACTTTCGCATCAATTCAACAAGAATAATTTAAGTCATGTAACAAAGTCCGTGTCATGTAAAAACAAATAGGAAAAGCTAAAATGAAATTGGTAGGAATGTATCAGAATACGGTGAACATGAGATGCCAGCGTGGAAAGAGGTAGAAGAGAGTGCAGTAATGAGGGAAGAGGAGGGACAGAGATGAGATGCTTTTGTGGGCTGTGTGGAACAGAAGGAACAGACCAGCAGAATAAAAAAAAAAAAGCAGTAAAGTAACATTAATAGCCTAAAAACTGAGTCAACTGATGAGCAGGAAACTTATTTTTTCGAAACACACTTTGCATTGGCAAAAATGCACTGATAGAACTGGGAAAAATAGTGTTGTAAGGGAAATGCATGGTTTAAAGGAAAGATGTTCTCCAATAAATATTTGAAAAAAATATGCCTTCCATAAATTCATGTTATCTGAGAATTATCACGGAACTCAAGGCAAACACAGCACTGAACAAAGCAATTCTAGTAATTTAAGAAATATCTCAGGAGGGAAGGATGTTTGCTCAAGGAAATTATCCTACAGCCGAGTTCTCAGATGCAACACAGATTTTGCCTGCCAAAGCTTTCCTAAAAGAAATCCAACGAGTATCCTGGCAGTCTATAAAGCACCTCCATCACTAATCGCTCATGACCACAAAGTGGGTTAGTGGTGAAGAACACCAGTTTATTCATGTTTTAATAAACAGACGGATAAATGTTTTGCCAGATCTAGGACTAGTTACCTGAAGGTTTGTTTATTTATTAAATAAATGGCAGTGTTTCCAAGACAACTTTCCTCAATAACAAAAAAATAAAGCCATGAAAACTATCCTCCAACAGTTCATTTTTGAAGCACTGGGAACACCCTGATGACAATTGGTTATTTTTCTTCCCACCACTGACTTCACTCCTTTATCTTTCCAAAGACAGACACCTTCCTTAAAGAAACAGACAGATTCTCCCGCAAATATTATGGAATATAGCTGGGTTGTCACCAGAAAGTATTGCTAGGATATGGGCAGCCAAAATCCGTCCTTTTTCCCCATCTCACTTGGTACGGAGCACCTGGCAAAAAGCCCTACTGCTTTGATTAGGGCCATGTGGACTATAACAGATGTAATGATGACAAATAACAGATATAGCAGATGAGTAAGTGTCCTATCAACAGATGTCTTACCACAGCTGCTGCTTCACACATAAAAATACACTAACTTGTTAGTCAGCATAAAAATTCGATATTCTCAGACCTTCAAAATATTTATAATTCTCATCAAAATATGTGTCCTACCCAGGTTAAGCAAAATAATATGAAATGCGCAAGTTCACATAGAGCTGCAAACTTAATAAGGAACGGCATTAACTCCAACACAGCTAATTGAAAACACGGCCCCAGGAGGAAACCGTACTGTCTTTATGGAGCTGCTCCAGCTCTCCAGAGCGAACCTTCCAGCTTTCACAGCCTGGGGACCACCTCCGTGAGGATCAGCCTCTCCGAAGCTCCGCAACCGTGAAACTGCGCTTCTTGCTCTGATTAAAACTCTGAAGTAGCTTTATCTGTTTAGGTCTGTCCCTCTGCCACCGGCTAAACAAGCCATCTCCCATTCGTGAGCTACAACACCAAGGTAGTTTGCTTAGAAGAGAGCAAACCTTAACTCATGACCTACCCTGCCAAAATCACCTCTGCCATTTTCTTTTCCAGGGTTGGTTGGGTTTTATTTCTAGCTCCAGCTGCTATTTGGTATTTTTAGCTTGACGTGCTGGGGACCCTGAAGTGCGAACACTAACGGATTTTTCTTTCTTGTTTTTATTTTAGTCATTCTCCAGTATACTGTTTCTCAACCTAAAAGCAGGTGGGTTTGTCAAGTACATTATGCCTCAACTCTTTAGTTTAATAAAAGAAGTACAAGGGAACTTAAAGAGGATGCCTATTTCTACGTAAGTGATTTCAGTAACCTACTTGAAATAAGCTTTACAGGGGACAGAGTACAAGCACAGAAATTAATACTGTATCAAAAACAATATTTACAGAGTAATTCAGAGGAAATTAAAACTTCTAATTTTGTTATCAGAGCTACTGGTAGATGAAAAATGCAGAGGTAGAAACAAAAGTAATACTTTTCCATGGTAGCATATTTGCCTGGTTCATGTCGAGGAAGAACAGTTATTTCACTGTGTTAACTAGTCACACAACAATTTTAAGAAAGAGGTCAGTGAATTTTCACATCTGACAAATAAAATAATGCAGACTTAGTATCCTGAATATAGCATATGGTACTGACATTAATTGCCACTGTGATGTTCAAATCTAACATTTCTGAAACAGGGATATAATACACTCCTCCTTGGGTGCTCCGCGACAACTGCGGCAGTATCTAGCTGAGTACAAAGATGTTGCCACAGCATAAAACAGATTCTGGAAAATTGCTGCAAACATTTATGACTATAAATCTCGTAGGTTACTGGCTAGGATTAGACTACATTAACAGGCTCAGGAGGACAGCACAAATAAGAAAAATTATCTATTTCTATCCAGCCACCATACATACAGCAACACTAAAGTTGTACCTTAATGGATGTTCAGGAGCACATCAAAGCAAAGCAGAATATGTTTTGTTCAGCTCCTTTACAGTAGCTAAAAGTGGCTAAAGCAGATGGTCTGTAGTTACTTGCTTACAGACTTCGGGGAACAGGGATGCAGCGAAACGCATTCCTCACCATGATGTCATTTGCAGCTAACAAGCAAAACTGGTATTTGCCACTGCGGACAAGGCAGAAAAAGTAAAAGAAAAAACACATCATTTCGATGCTGACAATGGAGATGCTTAAACAATAAAAAATTGGTAGGTTCACATAAAAATGCAAAAAAAGAAAAGAAATCTAACAATCTTTAGGAGACAGGGCACTGCCTAGTCCAAACAGTAGAATAATTTCTTGAACACTGAAAATGAAAGCCAAATGCTGAAAAGTTTCCCTTGAAGCCGTACCTCCAACCTGTGCACAAGCACAAGTTCTTTACAAAGTTATTTAACCAAAAGCTAAGAAACATTGCATAATTAATTCAGTATTCTTGTGCAGATATATTACTCTGTAGTTCCTAACAAAAATTAAAAGAACATAATGAAGTTGCCAACTCTATTTGGAGTTAGAAAACACCAGAATTAAGGTTGCCTACAATCACAAATATTGAACAAGGGAAAAACTTGTAACAGTAAGGTTTCAGCACCAAGGGCTTGGGATGGGAGCGTGCGCTGAGCCCTGTTGACTGGGGACACGCTGCAGCTGGGAAAGGCAGCGAGAGACATTTGCCATCGGGAGAGAAGCCACCAGGAAGGCTACAGACACAGGTCCCACGAGGCAACCACCCAGACCGAAATCCCCAGCTCCAGAGCACCGGGGTCCCAATGCCACAGTCTCTCATGGGGTGGGATGCTCTAGCTTGAGATGCAGTTCCTACATGTTTCTGTCATTTGTCACACACCTTTGTGGTTGGCCCCCCTTCTCCTCAATGGCTTCCTCTTCAGACCTTGCTTCCGCACCAGTTCCAGTCTCTTCAACTCTTACCAATGCTCAGGCACAGCACACTCCTCAGCTTTTCTTAACACACCTTTATCTGCAGTCTCATAAAACTCATTCTGCAAATCCCTTAGCCCTTGACTATGACCATGATATTCATTAGTCGACTAAATTTCTCTATCTCCTCCCCTTTCTTTTAATCCAGAGGGAATTCATGGTATTTGCTACCAGGTTCTGAACTCAAGACAGACCGAACTCATCTCGACAGCAATGCCAGACTCCATTAGGTGAGTGTTAACCGACAAATAGCAACAACCAGCAAGCGCTGGGAGCGATCAAGAGTTTGGGCATACTCTTGGGAAGTCTTCACGTGTAGGGGAAGACCTAGAAACAGATTTTCTTGCCTATACCTAAGGTACAGGGAGGAGATCCTGCAGGGAACCTGGGAAGCTTCAGGGGACAGAATTTGATGGAGATGTTTCTTAAACAGCAAAGACAAAGACTAAGAGTCAATTCAACCAGAACAGCCTAAAGGCCATCTGGTCTCATTTTGGGGCTGCTCATTATGGGGAGCTGATGATTTGTGCCAGAGTCTCCTGCTATTAGAGCAGCCAGTTTCTTGTCTTATCTGGAAACCTCTCCTATCCTCAAGTGCTGCTGAGTATATTTAATTAGTTTTCAAGAGTCTGAATGTGGAAGGTGTCAAATTATTTTGCAGCTATGGTGAGCTGCAGCAGGCACTGAGTGCAGGGCAGCTCTTGCTGAGTGCAGACTTTGTGCTCCTGGTGGCTTGTTTAAGGAAACCCGATGAGCGGAGATCCTCACAGTTGCTCCAACACACACGGCGAGACTCGCTGCAGCAGTTCTACTTATCTACACTGAAATAAATACGTTTTCACTGTAAGCAACTTTCTTACACTTGTACCTTCCTATCAACAGGCTCGCAGCAGTCAATAAAAGAAGTCATTTAGAGCAGAATGAAGACATACCAGAGGAGTGACCACTGCCGTAACCTGCAAGGCTGGTGCTGGCTTTGCAGCAGCGTGCTGTCTGCTCGCTTTCCTGTCATGTTTTTACAGGAGTTTCTCCTGGTATCATTTCGGAGCTAGGACAAACCCAAAGGCTGGAGCCACAGAAACTCAAGTTTGGATTAAAACTGCAGACAGTTCAGAAGCAGCAGTAAGTTACTACATACTGGATAAGGATTAAATACCAGGGTTACACAGTAAGACTGTACTGTGATATCCAGGAGATCAAAACAGATCATCTAACAGTTCCTTCTGATCTTTCATCTTGGAAGGACATGAATAACCTGTGGCGCAGCTTATTTTCTCAAGTCTACTAAAAACACCACCTTTTATCTTACCGAAGAGCAGCTCTGTTCCTACCAACTACACAAATATATGCCAATAAGCCTGACTGGAACTAAACAAAGTCTACCCACTGCAATTAAGCCAAAATTTGCTCTGTCACACATCTACTTCTGGGCCTCATATCCTCTATACAATCAGAATGGCTTTTTCAGCACACGTACCAGAGCTTCAGTCTGGTTAAAAAACCTCTCTTCCAATATTAATCATTGCTCTGACCCAGAGATAACAGACATTTAAAAAAACAAGCAGAATAATCCCCATGCAGATAAGAAATCCCACTTTTTGGTTTATGAAAGCAGGAACAGTAATCGTTATGCAATTAAACAGAGGGGCAGATAGATGATAAACTTGCAGTTAGTCTTGCTCAGAATGAACTGGTATCTCATACTGCGTCGTCGTCTGTAGGAAGAACATGAGACCCTTGCAGGCATGACTTGGAATAAATTAAATTCATTACACAAAGCAATGATTTGTGGTAAGAACTCACTCTAACTTGATCTATTTAGACACCTTATATAGTGAAAAAAATCAATGTAGTTCGGGGTGTGCGGCAGACAAGTACCACAGTGTACCTAAGTGCCTTGCTTTCAACTAAAACCAGTTGCAATGCACAGGGGTCCTTTTCCAGCCTCTAGACCAACGTCATATTTTCACGGACATTGGGATGCGAGAAAATTATTTTACCCTTGCCATGGAGTCAGTAAATATTGGAGTCTGGAAGTACGTTTAGGTCACATAGTTTAGACACAAAGATCAAAATCTCTACAAGATTTTTTTCAGTAAAGAAGGATTTATTGTGAGGCAAAAAGGCCTCTGAAAGAAACAAGACAGTAATTCCACTGAATTCCCATCAGAAAAGCTAGGAGAAAGAAAAATACAGGATGGATAAGACAGAACTGGCTTAAAGAGAAGCTACAGTTACTTTTAAATGGCAGTGAATAAAAGAGTTCTACACAGAGATGAAATGGTAAATAACAGTAGCGTATGTTAAGGGCTGAAGTGATAAAACACTAATGAGAAAAATGCTAGATTTTGTTACCCAAAAGAAGCTGACCAGCCAAAAAAATTCTTCTGAAAAGAACATGAAATAAAACCAGAAAGAGGTATGTATTAAGAAATCAAAAAGTTCATAAAGCGGTGCAAAACTGTTAATAGCAGATTATTAATAATCAAAAGCATCATATCATATACTTTGCTACTCGGGGAGCGATTGATGAAGCTCACTGGCAAACCACAAACAAGAGTTCAGAGAGCGGATGGGAAGCTGCGGCAGTGTAGAACCAGTCTCTAAACCAGGAAACCCAACAAATCACTGCCCCCACTTGGATTGTTTAACTTCATTACTGGGTAAAATACTATTACATACAGTAGAAACAATCAATATAAAAGCACTAGGAAAATACAACTCATTAGACATTACAATGACGACAAGTTCATAAAGAGAAACTGCACTCGATGACATGACAGCTGCCGCCTTACATGCCGGGGTTTTGAATAGATGTCCCCAGACACCAGTTTCAGCCCATCATCTACCAGCTCTTGCTCTCTCCATCAGCTCTGCAGGATCACAAGGCTACCCACACTGCCTGCAAACTGCTGATATAATGTAAACATTAATATCGAGGGGGGAAGGTTGGTTGTTTTCTGAAATGGTACCGCTTGCGTATGGCAAACATCTATGGACAAAACACTGATTAAACTTAAGTCAAGTTATTCCCATATGTCATTAACATTTAAACATGGTTTAGCTGGTTTTAGGTAAAGAGGTTTTGACTTGCTTATTTCCATGGTGAGTGCTATCAGAAAAAAATAATCCGTATAACCTTCTAGTCAAAAGCCACAAAAATAAAAGCACTAAGGAAAGAAATGAAGGCATTTGAAATTCAAGTGGTAAAAGGCCTTCCAGCTAACTGGAGAGTTCATCTTTCCAGTTTGCTCAATCCTCCAAAAGCCAACGCTAACAGATTATCCAGAGCACTTTCTTCTTTGCTCTTCTTGCAGCAAGAGAGTGAAAAAAGAAAATGCAGGGATCATTTGAGCACATTAACCTCCTTGGAAGAGAAGGGAACGAAACAAGATCTTTAGAGAATTGCATTCTGTCTGCCTCTGCAGTAATGGCATTACACTTGAATGAAAGCAAAATTATGTGGAAGACTGTTAGTTTACTGAAGGGTCAAAGAGACGACAGCTGTGGCAGGCGGCAGTAAACCTTTAATATGCTATGATGTACCAATGTGCACATCCTTCAGTGGATGAGTAAATGTGGCTGAACAAGGGATTACACCTGAGCAGGCAACTGCATAGATTAATAGATTCAGCATCAGACCATTCAACAACAGAAGCTGCAGGAGTGGAGAAAAACAACTGCCCAGAAATAGCTACCTGTTCTTCCGCTACTCTGTTTGTAAAAACAAACACAATTCCAGTGCTACTGAAGAGATTTTAATAGATGGAGACGTGTACGCAAGGAGAAAACCCCCAAACCACCGTGGGACCTCAAATCTTTTTGTTGGTCTCTGTAGAATTGCTAGAGTGACAGATGCTCTACGTGCAGATTGATCTCCAGCCTAAGCCAAATCGCTCCGCGTAGGGTGATGTAATCCTCAAAAGTCTATCATTAGCTACAATTTAATAAAAAGCCATGGGCTGAAAAAAATACAGTTTCATAAAAAAGAAAGAAGATCTCTCACTGCACAGGGCTGAGAGGTAATAACAGGAAAAATAAAAAGCAGGTACTACATCTCTCCTTATAAGTAGCAAGAATTTCCTTGGTTATTAAATGAGACTCCCCACAATTCACAGCCTGAGCTCTCTGTCACTGCTCACTACCATGTTCTACCAGAAACACTTAGGTAAATACATTATTGATACAAAAATAAAGACCGAAGCAATGCAGTGGAATAGGAGTAGTTCTGCAAGTTCCATCGCCTCAATATTAAGATACCTACTTTGCTTAGCAAGTAGCTGTACTGACAATAAACATCAGGAAGCAAAGTAGGCAGGTTGGCAGCAAATTGGAGCCCTGAAAAAGTACATTTAAAGAAGATACACAGTGAAGACAGCTATTCTCAATCCTGCCTAAATTTGACATTTATTGTGTTGCAGCCATAGGTAACTTACAGTTAAAACTTAGCATATATTCATTTAATGTTACTATAATTCAGTACATCACACAACAACTGCACGCATTATAACAGCTTTAGCAACATCGGTTTTTTCCTATTGCAGAACTTGTTGCTGTAAAATGCATTCAGAATTATTATTTTAAGTACTTGTCTCAATTTGAGGAGGCTCCAAACAGCTTTATTAGCCATGAAGGGTGAAGCAGAACACAGATAACAGATATGTTTATGTTGACTGAAAAGTTTATGTTTAATTTTGGAACTTGTAAAGCTACAGTTGAAAGATCAAAGGATAAAGTTCCTACTGCACATTCCTATCAACTTCAGTCGACTTCAGATCAGGCCCTTAACGTGCTATTAAGGTAACATAGATGTTTTTAAGTATTATCTTCGTATTATCTGCAGTACACTAAATGGGCTAACAAGACCTCATTAGGGTAATTCTGACAAACAAAAGAAGGGCTAGAATTCCTTCCTTAGCAATGACTTGCTTTCATTTTTCAGTGAATGTAAGCTCTGTTCTCCCAAGTGAGCCATGTAACAGAGGTTTAAGAACACTTCTGAAGTGCAAGGAAATTCACCTATCTTGTCAAAAAAGAAAGTCTGCAAGAATTAAAGTGAAAACACCAAACCTATTAAAAAAACCTCATAATCTAGGCTGTACATGTGCTAAATAATTTCAGAAAACAAATTACTGCCCTCCAAAGAATCTCTGTCAGCAAAACTAACGTTTGAGTCAAACATAATTATTGCCAAAACATAGATAGCTAGTAGAGAAGTGAACAAGGTGGATTCTGAGTATGAAACATGAAAGAGCTAATAAACAAACAGCCCATTCCTCGCCCAAGGACAATAAACATGCTTTGAATGCGTGCAGAAAGTTTGGTAGCAAAGCTGGACTCTGGCAGGAATTAATAAAAGGTGGAGGAAAACCAAAGGCAAGTGAACAACAAGGTGTGTGCAAAACTGCAGTTCCAGAAGATCCTTATTTCTTAGTGTCAGTAGTAACACTGCCACGACTGGGTTGCATCTCCGGTTCTCAGCAAGATGCAATCATCAGGACTGAGGTAGCAGACAGTTAAATCATCTCCATTACAGCTATAGAACAAAAATTTTTTATTCGGATCATTTTACATAACTATCTTCCACTGCACTTCAGTTCACACACTTACTATATTAAGCAGGTCCAATCAAGTGAAATATTTAATATGAGAAAGAGATGTACAGAGACACAGCAACAGCTGCTTTTTCCAACCTCATTTAATACCTTCAAATGGCAAGCAGATGCAACCAAGAGAGGACATGAATCCTTTTCTACAAACTGATCTGTGGTGGGGTTTTTTGTTTGTTTGTTTTTTTAAAAAAAACACTCTGCCCTGGGGCCTCATCCCTGTGATACCGAGGATTCAAAGACCCTCCCCGGGTCAGGATATTCCCAGCTGTGGAGCTGTGGGCCACTAGTCATGGACCAACAGGCTGAAGGGCTGCACACAAAGCCAGGGGTCAACACAGCACCCAGCTAAACCTCTGCTTGCACTCAGCTTTCTCTTAAGACATTCCAAGTTACACGAGGAGCAAAATCACAGCAAGTTGAGACTTATGTTCAGTGAAAGTGGCACTTCTGCTCAGTTACGTAAGCCATAGCGTTGTAGGTCATTAAGTCTGTATGTTTGGATGGGCAGGTAGGTTGGCTTTCAAACTTTTTCAAGAAGTTTTGCACAGACAATCTACTAAAACAGTGTGAAAACTTTAGCCCTCATGAAAAAAAACTACACTGAAAAATGATGCAATAAATAGCTTTGGGTAAAAAAAAAAAACCTGATTTTTTTTTTTAATACATCCAAAATATTCTTTCCCTTATTTCCTGTGCCAGAAAGCCTCTGCTTGCTCTCCTCACCACACCCCTCTCCTTCACAAGCTATTTATGTGAAAGCTTTGAACGATAGCTTTGAAAGATAGTAAGAGACCAGCAGATTTACATAAAAAAAAGATAAGGTTGCTATAGGAATACGACGACAAAAACCTGTTACTTAATCCAACACAAAAAGTATGAGAACTGGAGAGAACTCAAATGGAATTGAAACTGTCACCCCAACTGATAAG
This sequence comes from Chionis minor, assembly GCA_013398295.1. Classification (NCBI taxonomy): domain Eukaryota; kingdom Metazoa; phylum Chordata; class Aves; order Charadriiformes; family Chionidae; genus Chionis; species Chionis minor. The sequence continues at coordinate 137,322 of VZSF01008487.1, read as the reverse complement.
GTTATGTTCTGCAACAACTGCTTTTTCTCCCTCATTTACTCTATGCTTTTATGTAATTTCATTTTCCCTTCAGATACTATTTACAGAATACAGTAATTCAATTTAAGATCCAAAAAGCTTTAAAAAAACCGAACGATAATATTTTCCACTGTGTTGCTCACTACTGTCACACACTTGTAAACTTTTGTAAAAGCTGAAATATGCCCACTCTGCATCAACGCTATGGATGTAGATACGGAATTTGACATCAATCTTTAGACTTTATATATAAAAATGTATGTAAAAATAGGTTCAGCCATGTAATCTTCTTTCTTTAAACTACAGTCTATGGCCTGCAATAAAATTTTGCGTAGGCTAGTTAAGTAAATTCAGATTTCGTGTTCTCCACAGCTGCAGAGGCAATTCTTAAAATTTTCTGAATGCAGAAAGAACTGCTACGCTACTCCCTCTCCCCAAAAGTCAAGGCACCATTAATTTCAGTAGTTTATCTCAAAAACCACTGGCTCCTATAAGAGATTGCTGGAATCGCTTCCCCGCTAGCACAAAACATCACAGGCAAGAATGAGTCCATCCCATTTTTAAACCATTGATACAGGATAAATGTTTCTTCACATTCTGAAACACGGAGAGAAAATGTATTTCCTTCTATTACATATCCCATAGCCGACTCATTCAATAACATGCCGTATGATCTCCCTACACAGTGAACCTTAAAAACGAGAAGTGTGATGAAACCTTAAAAGACTTAATTCTATTCGTAAAGTCTCTACTGATGGATGATCTCTGGCAACATAAAGATCAAAAAGTAATCTGGAATGAATGATCTAAAGACTTTCTTGAACATATGGCAGAGCTTTTAAAGGTTGGTTCTTATTTGCACTTTAGCTCTCCCAAGCTATGCAAAGGCCTCCCAAAAATGACCAAGGAGCAGATCTGAAGCTCCCTGAAGTTGCCATTGCAAGATTTATGTTAGGGTACATTCACATCAACATGAATCAAATCCTGTGTCTGGTACTACAGCTGTTAGTGTCACAATTCACCCATTACCTTCAATATCATAAGATTTGCCATTCATTTGTTTACCAAATTAATACCTTTAATCTGCCACCTCTGAAGAATAGAAGAATCCTTAACTGAATCTAACATTGAACTATTTGGCTCTTTTCTATATTGCTTTTAGAGTTATAAATAGCTGTACGAGGAACCAAGATAAAACATACACTAATTACCCTTGACTATGCAAATCATGCTGGTTTTAATTCAGGTTTAAACCATTTTGAAGTTCTCATTGCACAACAACCGCCAAAGGCAAACGAACACTACATTTTTCTTTGCAGTCCTTTGCCTCTTGCTGCAGAGCACCCAAAGATGCACGGAATTATTTTGCAAAGTATGCGCCCTCTGTGCGACGCACGACTCGCACGTCACTGGGGACAAGGTGGCATTTTGCGCCTCTCCGGTCTGCAACAGTGGAGGAGTGGCACAGGAGCTGTGGAATTTTCTGCTTATTTAAAATAAGCTCCTGACATACTCTACTAGCTCTGCTTAAAAAAAGCAATGTTAATCCACTGACTCCTCACACTTGGTACTTCTTGACAAAAGGACACAAGATGGGAAAAAAATGCCGGAACATTCAGAACGATGCAGAAAGTCTGTTTTGTGACTCTTCACACAGACCCTTACAAGGGTCATTATGCTCTTTCCTGGCAATTTGAATGGAAACTTCTAACTCTGCTGCACAAGGTCACAGCCATCACACTTCGGACCCAGGTCTCCTTAAAACCCACAGCCCCCGAGCCCTTTGCATTAGGCTATTCCAGGCTTCTCATTTTACTCCACAGGGAAACATCCAGACGGCTTCAGTATACAGAATTCCTTACTGTCCATCGTTGCATAAAGTTACTCCACACCTTGCCTTCGTCAGTAAGGCTTTTCTCTCCTCTTTTGTATTAAGATACTACAAATACTTCTAGTAGCCGGTTCAAATAAACTGGTTTCTACATTCACGTCTTCCCACCAAGTCTGCAGTCCCCGAACATCTGACCCTCGACTATGCAAGAGTACAGGATAACCAAGCACATTCACCTATGTGTCATCTTCTGCCTTCTCCTCCAAGAAAGCAAGCTGCCCTTGTCTAGAAAAAGGTCTGCTTTCCTGTCAAAAGGCACGTGTTTGAAAAGCTTTTGACTTTGTTGCAAGACTCCTAAAAAGTCAACAAGAAAGTCCTATTTGTTCCACCCAAGAAGGAAAAAACATCATGCGACATTAAACAGCTATATTTTAATATTCTGTTTATAGTTATGGAAATTTGGTTCATTTTAGCATCAATAAATTCTGATTGTGCTAATCAGACAAGAATATAAATGAGCCTTCACTTGCTTAGGTTTTCAAACATGTATAGTAATATGGTTGAGGTTAAGCTCTCGCTTTCCAACCTTCCGTTATTTTTTTACTGAAAACCAAGTGTGAAAATTGTGTTCTGATCCCCGATAAATACTGATCCTTGAAGGCCCACCACTGATATGTATATCCTGTATTGGCAAAGTTAAAGGCTAATATTATCTTATCCGTTATTAAACAAGAAACTGAAACGTTAATTATGGGAAAAATCAAGCTTTTGTCCAAGAGGCTAGCAGCAGAGTATTTAATATGACCAAAAATTAAAAATCTAAAGCATTAATTTTGAACATGATTATTACAAACAAGAACAAAATCAGAACAGTTTCTTCTGGAAGGCTTTTTTAAATACAAAATGAAGTATTTATTCTCAGTTCTGTTGTTTTCCTGAACATCTACCAAATTATTCAGCTTTAGATTTCAACTGCAGTGTACCTTCCGTGTTTTCCAACTGTCATTCGCAACCACTTCAATATGTTTTTAACCCCCCATGTCCTGAGCTGCCCAAGTAAGGGGCTGATACAGCTTATGTTCTGCACAGCAAACTTCTCAAAGCCCTTTTCCCTTGTGTCCCCTCCTCAATGTCTTCCACCTTCCCATCTACAAAGAAAACAGAAAGAGTTTCCCCTTGCCAGCCTTGGTATTTCTATAGCTTAACTCACCTGCAGACCTCCAGCATTCACAAAGCAGTGACTTCCTAAAGCAACGAGCACCACTACTCTCTTTTGTAGGTAAGAAATAGAAGCTAAAATGTAGCACCTAAAACCCTGGGAATTATCACACTAAATGAAATCACTCATCCATCTCAGTCATCACTTATTCTTCAGCAACAGATGACGATAGATACTTCAGAAGGTAGTCTAATCAAGGAAGACAGCTGAACAGCAAGCCTGGGATGCTTCTGCCTAGTTTGCTATCAAAAGGCAGAAGAAAAAGACAGGATGGCTATTCAGGTAATGAGCAAAAGCTTTATCTTCATTTCATTACACAAGCCAGCAGAAGAAAGGCAAAACGGCCAAACTCTAAACTTTGATGTCTGCAGTACGGACAGCCTACTAGGCAAGTAAAGAAGGATGACTTTAATAGCTGCTACTGGGGACAGGGAAGAAGAGAAGCTGATGCCTTAAGAGGGACCCCAGCTTGCTGAGAGCAGAGGACAGCCTCTCCTAGAGGCAGCTCCAAGGGTCCCCTCCTACCAACTTGGAGGTGGACAGGAGGGCTGCCTTATGTTGGGGTGGAAGCCAGCTCCCCTGCAACAACTTTCAAGACCTCACTTCTTCTGAAACTCAAGAGCTGCCACTGTTGGACCATGCTAATGCAAGAACCAGCTGTAGAGTCTCCTATCCTACCCTCGTCACACATCAGGCATCAAAAGTACCTTCAAAAGCTACTTTCTCCGAGTTGTCAGAGACAGGAGACTGAAGTCAACAACAAATAAGTAGCCATACACTAAATACCAGGCTCTATCTACCACAAAACCGAGCAAATAAACATCTTAAGGCATTGGGAGTTATCACCATTGTTATTAAATAAATATTTAGGCTGTGGATTTGTATAAGTATTCCATTAGGGGTTACTATTCAATGCACCCAAGCACCATAACCTCTTATGAAACACTACATTGGAATTACTTGCTTTATTGTACCCCTTTTTGAACTGCAGTAGGCAGAAGAACGGTATAAATACAGATGTGCAGCCTTCACGCTCAGTAATGTTTGCAATAACAAAGTGTTATTGCAGGATAAAACACTTGAAAATTTCTTCTCAGCAACTTACGTGAAAATTAGAATTGCCACTAGCCAAAATTTCTCCATTCAAGTGTCATAAAATCTGCAGTAATTTTAATTAATGAAGATAAAGACAGCATTTATCTTCTTTAAATGAAGCATTAATTGTTTGGAGGTGAGGACTCAGCTTTAAGGTTAGACAGTATCTGCAGCACAAAGCAGCTGGTTTTCAAGAGAAGGTTTTCTTCAGCTTGGAATATGAAGTAGAAACAGATGAGGATCTTCAGAGGTATGGCAAGGTCTGTCTTTGAAAAGAGTTTTAGTATCACAGCGCTTTCTACACTTAAGGAATTAACTGCTGTAACTAATAGAGCATGCCCACCATCAAAATGCAGGCTCTCTAAATCCCCTGGACTTGGAGAAACGCTGTTAAAGTCAACAACACTCTTTTTACTGACTTGGACCACCCCAGGTTTATATATAGCTAGCAAGAAAAAACAGGGGATCAAGATGAAGGCGAATGTATTTATTCCCTCAATTCCAACTGAATGGATTAGCATTATTCTCTGTTGCTGCTCACCTTCTTATAGCAATATTGCCGAAAAATGAGAATAAGCCTTAAAAAGCCCCTCTTGAAATGAGGATGCTCCACTGGTGGGCTGAAAACAGAAAAGCTCGCAACGCTAAGCATGAGCGTACAAGACGACTATAACTGTATTAAAAGCAAGAGCTGCAGCAGGAAGGAGGCGGCAAGATTTACACTGGTTCACAGCAAGAGGTGAAACTGGGTCTCCTGTAAGCTACCACCATCTGGCAGTTTATAGGCAAAAGATGCCTGCAGCAAGGCAAATCTCTTGCCTCCCAGAGCTCATGTACCAGGTTCTTTGTTGCAGCCTTTGTTCACCGTGACAGAGTAGTCAGGTTTGATAGTATGTTGGGTTTAAATGCAAAGGGATATCCACAATGTGTGCCTTTCCAGCAATTCTGTTTTCTGATACCAGATCTGTACGAAGCACCCAGGACATCAAGCAGTTCATAGAACAGCAGAACTCTAAGACTGCTTCCTCATTTTGTAACTAATTCAATAAGCAAATAAAATTTTCTATCAGTGTAGTGAATCTTGTTAGCAATCTACAAGCAATCCAAGCTAAACAATTCTGACAGTCACTACTGGCATAGATTCATTTTAACATTATGACTATACACGTATAATGCACAAAAAGGATATTACTATTAATATGCAAAACCATTATGCATTAAGATACAGACTGGCTCTGTCAATGCTGTAACTCTAAACGAAAACTGAATTTTAACAAGAGCAGCATCATAGTTATAAGTCATGATAGCTATTTAATTTTTTTTCCTGCAAGTAGATTCTTACCCATACAGAAACTCCTCACTGACGACTAAATCAAAATCATTGCAAGTTTCTAAGAGCTATATCTCTTTTGCACAGGGGAAGGTGTTGTTGGCATTCTGCCAACGTCCAAGAAGCCTATGCTAAGAATTACACATTTATGACTACAAATAAACTCCTTCATGGGATTAGTTTCAATACAAGAATTCACCACAAACACATGAGTTATTTCCTCATCTACATTAAATCAACAACATGTTGTTGTTGATGTTTGGTAAACCCCTTGTTTTCAAGAAATACTGAAGCCAAAAAAGAAAAAAAAAAAGGCACTTTTGTGCCTTCAAAAGATGTTTAGCCACAAGGAAACAGCATGTTGCTACATAAGCCCATACCAAGAGGAAGATAACAGATGTACCCACAGATACTGGGTGAGAGACTCGGCTCTTCGAAAAACCCACCACACTGTATCCCAGACTGATGGGAAGACATAGGTACTAGTGGATCTGTAAACTCGGTACACAGGAAAGGTAATGGCTTTCCAGATCAGCTGGCTAGTAAGGAATTTTAGAAAAATTCAAGCCTATCTCCAATTAAAGTGGATGCTAGGACAAACACGACTATGGTTCACTCAATCATCTTACAGGATCCTGATATTTGGGATCCAGGGCAAGTGCAATTATATTAAAAAGTGGACCCATATCACACTGTTTTCAGTAGTATCCTCTTTTTGCCCCTCCAAATCAATATGGGACAGAAAACATGGGGTCAAAACACAAGCCTGACTGAGATCCAAGCCAGACAGTCACCCACCACCTCATAAAATGGCATTCCAGGTGTGGAGAGCCAAGCTTTTCCTCTGAAGAGGATATTTCTACTTTCCTCATGGCATGATTTAACAGCAACAATAAATCAGTAAAAACATGGAAGGTTTGTTTTCATGCTCTTTGGAAAATGAAGAATCATGCCTTCCAACTCCCTAAGTCTCCTAAACTTAATACTAATAAAGAAGAGAGTTGTGGATCTTATATATGACATTGCTGAGCCCGAGGGTTTAACAGAGTTTTTTCTGTATTAGACTTAGAAAAGAAACAAAAATCAAAAAGTGAAAATGAAAACAATAAAACCACCTGAATTGACATAACGAAATACATGTAATAGGATCTAGTTTTAAACTCTAATGAACTATTAAATAAGAAATTAGAAGGAAAACCTCCCCGTTAGCAAATTTCAGTGTAAAGGAACTGAATAGGAACCAGGCTTCAATGTCCAAATAGTTTCTGCATGTTCCAACAGATAATTTATTTTTTTTTGTAAGCTGAGTCTTATAATGGTTAGAGGAAAGAGTAAGTTTAATGGTAATTTTTTGTTTTGGCCTATTTACATGAAGTGCAGACAAGACGTAGTTAGGAGACACTATTTGTAGTGGCAATGACTTAGAAACTTAGCAGAGAAAGTTAGTCCAAGCGGATTCTACGGGTCTTGCCCTGGTCATGCTGTTTGAAATGTGCCCTTTCATTTCTTAAAGAACAAAATTTTCATGCATTTACACACACAATCCTCCTTGTTCCATTTCTTTGAACTTTCTCTTTATTCACAGCTTTCTTTCCCCTTCAAACATCCTTCAAATGTTGTTTTTCCTCTTAATTCTCAGGAGAAACTTTAAAAAAGATACCTTTCCAGGAAGAGCACAGCAGTCAGTTTTAGCGGTATAAACCAGCAGAAAATTATGAGAAAGCAAAAGAAACTAATGTTTGTGCTCGTCCGGGGACTGCTGCAAAAGGCTGGGTGAGCAAATGCACAGCACTTGTGCCAGCTGGGGCTGATGGACGCAGCACTCCCCACAGAGCCCACTCCTCCTCCCCAGCTGAGCAGTGCAATAAACTGCAGCAGGAAAACGAAGCCAAGATTAGCAAGAGTGGTAGGAAAAGCCAGCTGTCATGCAAACTGCAGAGAAGCAGTTTACAGACTTGTGTGATAGGTGTTTCCCTTAATTATCTTACATATTTGCCATACTCACCAGCCACTGCAACAGCAGCGCACTGCAGCCTGCAGCACGCTCACACTCCCATATCTGGGAAATGAAGGAACTGCTATCCAGTTCCCCAGAACAGTAAGGGAAGTCAGCTGCGTCACTGGGGAGGGGTGGAAGTCTATACAAGAGTCAGGAGAAGCTGTAACACACCTGGAATCAATTCATGACCTCACCACAGATCACAGCTTAGTTTTGGACTTTAACTGTTCATGTTGTTTTGCATATTTTATTCATTTTTATCTTTGAAGTTGTTCTTCAGAGTAATTTAAACATAATATTACAGTATGTGTTTTGAAATTCCTAACAAGGTAGAAGTTTTGAAACTCCATATATATATTTAATGCTAAATAATCATCTTTTTGCTCCCTTATGGGAGACAAAAAGTCTGCAGGATCATTAGTCATACAGATATAAGCATACATCAGTAAATAAAGACCCAAGGGCCCTTTATTTTTTTTTCATTAGATACTTTTACATCCCCACTTTGATGAACTGTGAAGACTGACATAGGATAAGTAAAAAGCAATGCAATATAGGACATTGCACTAAGGGAACCAGTTTGAAATACCTTATCTGTAAGGACAGAGAGTGTCAAGGTTTACAAGCCAACATCAGCAGCATCTCCACTTCTGTAGCTGTGATGTTATTCCATAACACTGAACTGCAGACAGGTCTTAAGAGAACTGTCTTTTTGCTTACAAGCAGAGCACAAGGGAAAAAAAATGTTTTCTATTGAGTCAGAATGCCCGCTGATCTATCTTAATGATAGGTTAAAAGTAATACTCTCAAAACTTTTTAACAACTTGTTTTAAATTCACAGTGTGCTCTCACTAAAGCCTGTCTTGAAATAAACTCAACCACAGGATTGCCAACTATATTTTAGAAGCAAGCTGTTCTAAAGGTCTACTAATAAGAGTCAAGCAATTGAAGCAAACAGGTAGCGCCAGCGGTAACCACACACCCAGCCTCCAAACAGCAGAACTGCATGTCAGGAGTGAGAGCTGCTGCAGAGCTGAGCGAGATGGACTGGGCAGCTGGAAATGCTCAATTCAGGCTGTTCAGCAAGTTACATCTGGCTCAAACTCTTGTCTCTGCAAGTGCCGACTCCAACTCCAAGCAACATTCACAATGACAGCAATACAGTAACATTAAGTCAGGGACATATATCAATTAGTGGTGCTCAAAGCTTCCAAGCAGTCCTGTTCCATCAAACCATCTGGCTTTTGGCAATGTGAAAAATAGCTCATTGCTTGACTTCTTGCTGGTCCCCCATTCTACCAGCTCCCCATGGTTACTAAACTGACATTTCGGATGTAATGAAGGAAGATGAATTGAAACAGATGCAAAGAAGGACTAGCAGAATGAACACAGGAAGAGGACAGTCTTATGCAAGACCAAAATAATTTGCAATTCAAAATACTAGCAACATTTTCCTTGTTACTGCAACGGTCATTGGAAATTAAGTATTTTACTAGTAACCTAATTAGCTGAGTAACAAACATTTCTCTATTAGCAAACTCAATGATAGTCAATGCCAACTTCACTATTGAAAATATTGAACTTTGAGATGCAAACTGATGAATTTGCAGCGAGCATCATCCCCGTTGCACTGTGTCTCTTTCTGTAGCTACATTTGCATAGAACCACATTTACTAGTAGATTATTTTTTTCCCCAGCACTTGGTAGACCTGGTGTTAATACAGTTTAACATAAGAATAACCTTCCCGTTCATCCTGCATTCTTAAGGCCACCTTTCTTCACAGGCAGTAAAAACAAAAACCTGCTTTCATCTAAGTTGCTTTTAAATATGACCCAAAAGAACTGAGGTCACATGAAATAAAAATGTAAGAAAGATTAAAGGATGAAAGAGTCCTTCAACAGGTGGGCAAGAAATCTTTCATCCTTGTAGAAGGAGGTTATATACTCCTCCACATGAACCACTGCCAAGGCCAAAGGGATCTGAATGAAGCTTTGAGGGTGTGACACCAACAGTTCTACAGATGTGGCAGCTCATACTCAAAAGTATTTGTTTGCAAGATTCCAGTCGATGATATTTACAGCTTTTTCTGTATTACTGCTTATAACACATCAGCAGTGCCTGGGAGACAGGAGAACCCTGCGCTATTTAAGCTTCCCTCCTGGGTCTGAAGGTTACCTCATGTATTAGCTCAAAGGTTTTTTTTCTACTTAAAAAAGAGCGTATTTAAATTCAACACATCAATCCAGAAGATTTGCGTGCTTTGCAGTTTAAGATACAACTTCAATAAGGGTAAAATGATTGTTGTTTTTCAAAAGAACATTTCACTGCATGTTATCTATGAATGAAGTATTGGGAATGTTTTAGCCTTCCGCTCTTACACATACTGCATCTCAGGTATTTGTTACAATTCAAAGGATAACTATTAAACTGTATAAATGTAACCAAAAACTACAGCAAGATAGAGTTATTAGTCCGTATCTTGCATCAACTGAAAAACCTTATAGGAATAAATTACTTTTAACAGATTAAAAATCAGGGTTTGTTGCGGGGTTTTTTTTTTTTTTAACATCAATACTTATCTAACACTAACGCAACTGTGAACATAATGAAATCAATTCGTTCTACCACAAATAATATGCATGGTGCCAGTCACCAATATAAGTGATTTATTGCATGAAAGTTATTCATACACTTCGGTTAAGTATTGCAATGTAAATACAACAACAACATCCAGCAGATCAAAACCAGCAAGACTACACTTTACAAAGCATTTAGGTAGCTAATTATTTTTAATGGCTGGATTTTACCTCTTTTTTGTCTCCACAGTATCCTTCATTGCATCAACTAATCAGTCTTAAAAATGGTTTGGCTTAGTCTATATTTTAGTTAACAAATCATCTGTCTCCTTTAAATAACAACTGTACTCAACAGACAGCAGAAATCCAAAGTTACATATAAGAGATTCCGAAGTCCATACAGCCATTCTGCAACAACAAGTCATCTCGCTGACATTTATAATGTCAATTTTTGCCAGTGATGGGGCAATGGCTAATCGCCTTCCCGAGTAACTCCCCAACAAGAACAGAGATATGGCAGTAGGCGCTACAGAGAGTGGACTTACATCCTTCAAGTCATTTCAACATTACAGACGCGTTTTCAACTGCAGGTATTTCCAGATGCAGCCCAGAAGAGAGGCATAGCCCTGGCTGGGACGGCTCCACTTTCCAGCCAACACAGGATGCTCCCAACTTCACCCTCCTGCCCCACGCTTCACCACTGCTGCAGCGTTTGCTGCCGAAACAGCAGAGCTCAAAGTACAAGAGCAGCATCAAGCAACGCTGCAAAACACGACCCCCTAATCCTCTTGTAGGGAAACAGCTCCCTGCTGCCTTCTCCCTCACTGTTCTGGGATTTCCACAGGCTCAGAGGGAGCCACAATTATTACATGGCTTATGCCACAACAGCAGGATGGACCCGAATGACACCGGGAAAGCACGGACCCAGTAGCAAAACAGTCTCTACTCAAAAGCACTATTAAAAAGGTAGCTTTGCTCCCAGCAGTTTAAAGGGGAGAAAAGCAAAGCCCCCTCTATTTCAACCAATAATTCTGCCTAAGTCTTGTATGATTGTTTCAGTGTCAGAAATGCCCGAGACCTCTTTCAGAAAGCAATCTCTAAAGCAGTCCTGCAGGAAAAATAACTTATGTTTTTAAGTCCCTTGGGATTTTCTTTTTCTGTAGGAAAAAAGTTTGGATTTGATAAGAGACAGTATTAGCACCTTTCACTTTACAGACTGGTTTAACAACATGGCTTCACTTTCTTCAAAGTTTTTGAGTATGCCAAAAACAAATCCTGGCCTTCTGAGTCCCCATATAAAGCTAAGTCTACCTCACCGCTATTTTTCTGTGCAGCTCATGCAGGAATTGAAGGCTCCTGAGGGCAGCCAGAACATAAGCACCGGTTACAGGAGGAATGAGGACGAGAGGAGAGGCTGGCACAGCAGGCACTGCAGTATCACAGTGAGCAATCACAGCTGGGTGACTGCACAGGCAAACCACAGCAGCAAGGTCTGTCTCCGTCCATCCCTGTGTTAGAGTTGTTGGAAAGAAAACCCATCTATTCACAACAGACCCAGGCTCTAAACCATTTGATGTACGTGTTGCAATTAAAGCATGTGCATATATACTATCCTCCTTCCCAAAGTAACACTGACTGTTCTGTAGCGCACGCGCACAGGTAATTTGGGCACCATCAGCTGTGCCTGCTCTTTGCAACCCTGGTGATACCAAGGTGCACCAAAATCACCAAGAGTCAACCCCGAGGACAGAACAGGGGCCTCTTCCCCCCCTCACCTGGCACTACTAGGGATGCTCAAGCAGAACGCATGCTGAACAAAGATCTCCAAGGAAAGCGACGGACTTCTGCTGCTGCTACGAGCATTGACCTCGCTCAGGTAAAGAGAAACGACTCCGAAGAGCTAACGTGGCAGGAGAAAGATGACCCAAAAAGCAGCCCAAGTTCCAAACGCTGAGATTTAGCTGGGTTATTGTCTGGCAGCATAGGAAAAGCAAACCTCTGAACTGGTGCAGTGATAACATAGTGCTGCTCCTCATGAATAAACCCAGTCTAAAGTAAACAAAGTTTGGACAAAACCTGCAGCAATCATTCCCGATAACAGAAAGAATTTAAGTTTTCCAGTTAAATAAAAATGCTTACCTACGATGCATGCATTACGAGTAACATCCTTAATACATTCATGTATCTTCTGCCTGCTTTGAAAGCGTAGCCCTAAGTAACAACTTTGTACGAAAAAGGTTACTTTCTCTCTCTCTCTCTGTTAATATTTTGTGTTATTTAACATATGTATTGCATGCTTGGTTTCTAAACTCTATGTGACATCTGCATTTCAGAGCCTCTGTGGGTCTATTCCTCAAGTACACTTCAAATCTGGAAGATGGAGACTTACGCATAGCTCTTAACTGGAAGTTAGAGATTATTGTATATTGTTACCTCCAAGACAGCCAACAAATGATACCAGGAACAGCTGTTTCCACAGCAGCAGCATCTTCAGTTGCCTAAATTCAGTAATTCTGGTTCAGTCTCAGGTGAGCTGTACATTTAGTCTTCCAGGTGGCAAGTTTTAACCTGTTAAAAGAACAAACAAAATTGAATCCCGTGATGATCCCCAAGAATCGGGTTTCTTGTTAATGCACTTTTTAATTAATAAAAATTTGACAGATCCTCTAATGTTCCTCTTTTTTCCTATGACTTAGCCCTCAAAAATAGGGTACATACATGCATGTATATGAGGTGTTGCAGCAGAAGGAGAGCTGACAGCTAAGTTGGATTTTTTAGTTCCTACTTCTCACCAATCTCTAGTACTCATTTATTTGTGAGAAAGAGTAGTTTTAAAGGAAGAGAGAGTACCTGAGGTGCAATCATACACAAAGTACAGTAGTTTAATGCATTTTTTACAAGAACAGCTTGATTTGCACTTCCCTTGTATACACTGTGCTAGCAACAATCTGAACATGTGCAATAATTGATTTAATTAAAGCCATGTCTAACTTTTTTTTATTTTCCACACCAGATCAGTACTTGATATGCATAACAGCATTGCAGAAGTCTGTACAGGAAGATGTAGCAACTGAAAAAAACAGCAGTGAGCAGAACACACTCAAGTGCATCAGGTGTAGTGACAGGCTATGAACTCATTTGCTAGCTTCCATTTCTACCTTCGTTACTGGCTAGATGATAAACAGTTTATGAGGTCTAATAGCCTGGGTATGACATAATTTTTCTTCTATTTTTTCCTAAAAAAAAAAAAAGAAAAAGCTTTACAGTAAATTTTCTTGTAGGACAGCTATGGCCTTTGTATTTTGTGCATATCACTTCCACAGCACCCTCTTTCTTCAGAGGAAGGGCAGCTGGGCAAAATTTGAGGTTCTACAGTACACAGACCAGAAGAAGTGACTCCTTCTGGAAATAAGTCTACAGATCAATACACAGAAATATTAAGGTCAAGAAAGCAACCGTTAATTCCGAGGAGCCAAGTCACAGATGTCTGAACTTGTTTCCCCCCAACCCCCACCCCTGAACCATATTTCACATTACAATTGAAAATTCCTAATACTTCTGTAAATCAGGTGTCTGAATTTTAGGCTAAGCACCCCAGAAAAAGAGATCAAACAGAGGGTCCCCTCTAATACATCCCCACCCTGTGACTCGCTTAGAGAATTTAATCTCCAAAAAAAACCCATCACATGGCCCTTTGCCACAAGATCTGTATCTTTTCCCATCCCGTGATCCTGGCTCATGCAGGGTATCGGCTATCAGCAGCATCCTCTCCTCCGTACTGTCAGAGCCATTGTTTTCTGATTATTTTTTGTGTGTGTCTACAACAGGAAAAAAAAAAGAGCAGAACCAAAACCTCACATTTCTATCAAGTTATAGGTATTGTCTGTGCAGGCCCCCTGCAACACCGTCCCCTAAGGAAGGTAATCCGTGGGCAGCCACAGACCGGAGGCAGGACAACCAGACACCCCTCCAGGACACAGGCCTGGCCTCGCTGCTCCCGCAGCCATCAGAAGCCACGGCTGTGCCAGCGCCACCCCAGCCTGGCACAGGAGCACCTCGGGACAACCCCAGTTTTGGGCTGCGATGCAAAATCCTGCCTAAGTATCACCACCCTGGCCCATGGAACCTAGTGATTTTATAGCAGTACCATTTGCCCTGAGAAGAGAGGATAGCTGGAAGGGAAGGAAGGGGAGGAGGTGGAGTAGGAATACTAAAGTAGGTCACTCATATGTCAGCTTTCTTGCAGTCTTACAAGCAAGGAAAAAAAAAAAAAAACAAACCCCCGACAGAAAAGCTAAATTAATTTGATTTTGTTCTTTAAGTGCTCTGGGCAAAGCAGAACATGATAGATCCATTTCAGGCCAGAAAAAAAGTGCTTTGGTAGAAGGTAGAAAAATTGAAGAGTTTTATATGTGGGTATAAAATCATAAAAATACATCCCAACCTCTGCCTGCATTACATTTTAATAAATTTGAATATCTAAGAGAAAATGGTAGTTACCAGCTAGCTAACCTTGTAAGATTTAAATTACTTTAAATGCTTCATTTTCTCTCTGTTCCGTAAGATTTTGCTAATCTAGGATCTGTTCCTGAATACTCCAAATTTCATTTTTAAAATATGACGCTTAGTAGTATTCAAGTTTATAGCTGGAAGCCAGATAAACAGATCCTTATGCTCAGTAACAGGTCAGTTCTTTACAAGGGAAGATGCAAATTCATATTTAACACCAAACAGACACCAAAGTATAAAATTCTCCAAGATTTTCCTCCGTTCATTGTTGAGCAACAGCCTTCCCATTAAAGAAAAGCAGCTGAAAGGAGGCTTTTCCCTGCTGAGGCCATCTGATCATCTGATGATGGGTACACCAGGAGTAGCAAAGCATGAGACCCACCACGGGCTCCCTGCCCACCCTCTGTGGCACTGAGGTCACCTCTGCCAAGTCAGAGGATGGGCTTAGGCTGTTTATAGACCCCCAGTGAGTATTTGTCACTGGAGTAAGCTTGTGGCTTTGAAATTGCTCCAGAGACCAAGTATTGAGTACCACTGAAGCTCAGCTTTACTGCAATCTCCTTTTTTAAAAAAAAACCCACCACCAAACAAAAAACCAAACACAAATGTTATTGTATTAATCTGAAAATTAGATCCCCAACACAGTTAACAGACAAAAATCCATTCTATTAGAAAGGTTGTAGGGCATTACTTTTCATAATATACCTACTCCCAGTATCCAACACATGGAAAACAATCTGCATCAAAGCTATTCACTGCCAATGCAGAGATTCAGAGTCAGATGACAACACCGAGCATCTCTGTCACCTTCAAATCTTCTAGATAACCTGCTCGTTTTTCAGGTCATCCACATTCAGAAAGAGGAGAGGAAGAGTACAAAAAAAAAAAGTCCCAGCTCCTTGCCATTCGATTGTAATGTTTCAAACATGTCACATCTTGCAAATGGAAAGTAATGTAACGTAGAAAGCCAAGAATAATTTTATCTCCCCCTCCTTTTGCAGAAGCAAAGGGGCAGATCCACAGCATCATTCTGGTGCTTTTGAAAATAAATTGACTTAAATTACCTCCACAGAAATGCGGCACTTTGTACGTAAAGGCCAGAAAGAATAAAGACAAGCAGCACCTGCTGTGGTTGGAAGAGACTGTGAAGAAATATGTGGAAGGAAATATATTTAAAACTAGAAAGCTTTCTATTATTAGTTAGAGTTCTGGTTTCAGGAGAAGCTGAAGATATTTCGAAATAGTAAGAAAGCACACCTGTGAAGCGGTGCAAACACACCAGGAAAAAACCAACAGATTGGACCTCTTTATTATACATTTCTTTGACTTCTATAGATAAGTAAATTCTCATGAGTTCCTCTGAAGAGTCTGTCGAAGACAGCCACTGGATAAGTGAGGGAAAAAACCTCACCAGACAAACTATGCAGGATGGAAGTGCACACATATAAAAAAAATCAACTTGATTTTTCTTCCTTCAAAACTAGCTTTCCAAAACCTATGGATTTTCAGACCATATAATATAGCAAGTGACAGACAAAGTCTGAAATAAATAGAAAGTTTGGGAAAGGTTCAAGAGTCAGTAATTTTATTCAGTGACCTTAATCTTTACTCCCCAGCACGAAGTGTAAAAAACAGTAGTCCCCCAAAGGTAGAATTTTTATTTCTATATATAGAAATGTAACTTGTCAGATCTGGCTGACAAGTTCAAGTTAAAGTGTGAGTTTGAGCTAGAGGAAGTTGTAGCGTCACCAAGTCTAAATTAATCAGGAATTCCTGGAATGCAGGAGACAGAGAACTTCTTTTTCTGTATTGATCACTAACCACAAGACAGAAAATAAACTGATGTACTGACACTAGAGGTCAGCCTATCTTTGCAAAGGGAAAGAATTATTACAATCTCATGTTGATGAATTATGAGATTAACGCTCTAGTTAATGATAAAGTCATGTCCACGGGGCATCATAAAAATGAGATGCACTGATTAGTGTAGAATACACCTCAACGACTTCAAGAAGCCCATTTCTAATTTGGAGGGGAAAAAAATTATCTATTTCTCATTTCCCACAAAATGAAATTCCTTGCTGTGAGAAATTACCCAATATACTTTGTTTCACTGAGGAATACCTACATCGTAGACTTCTCTTCCACATCACTGAACCAAGCCTCTGTCTCTTGTGGTCTGTATTCTAAGACTGATGGGAACCAGTGCCATGATGAAAATATTCCAGCTTTAGAAAACTAAGTGTGTAGTTACCATAAACGCTCAGTAAAAAAAATTAAGTTCTTTCAGAGATGCTACAATCGTAGGCTTTGAAAATGCAAAATAAAACAAAATCTATAGAAATATTACGTTTGCACATAATTTATCAAGCTAGTCTTTCTTTAATACTAGCTAATCTTCAGACTTTGCTTCGATACCAAGATAGCCCAGTTCACTGGGATCTGCCTCTGTCGAGATGAACATCGAAGGTACACGGAAGCACCAAGTCAAAGGCAGACTTATCCAATGCCAGAGTTGACCATAAATTTGATTTCAAAACAATAAAATTTTATATCTCTTACTTGTTCCTTTGACACAGTCATGGTGCCAGCTCAAGATGAGAGCTCAGAAGGGATTTCTGTCACTTGAAGGAAATAGGTAATTCAACTCTGACGTCATCCAACAGGCAAATCTACCGATCAAGGTATCCAGCAATTTAATGTTAGAAATTGAAAATACTTAAAAAAAAACACACAACGGGACTATTAAATATTACAGAGCCAGTACTGACAGCATACTTCTGAAAGAAATGCAGATACATCTAATACACCTGAAAGACTGGAAATAAATAAGAATTGACCAGTTAAAAGCTAGAGAAGCATGACAAAGGATAGAGTTAAAACACCCACTAAGCAATGCCATAGCTTGTTTCAATGAAAAGCTTAAAATGGTGCTCCAAGGAAAATCGTGGCTGCTCTGACTCCTTTGGGGTCTCATTAGCTCTTTGTTCCACAGCTGCATGGCAGCACCACTCATTAGGAAGCAGCCTTTGCAGGTAGCAGTTGTGAGGCTGCCTGTGGCTCTTCCTCAGCCTTCCTATCCCTACAGGGATACCAACAATAGACAAATCATCCTGATGAAGTTGGACCGTAAGCGGAAAAAGGAGGAAGAAAGTTTCTGAGACACTTCACCATTACCAAGCACTAAGTAGGATTAAAGTAATCTCCAGTGTGTCATTAGCAGAGACTTAGTTAAAAGCATAGTTTTCAACAAAATTAATTTACAAAAGCTTAAAATAGATGAACCAGCAACTGTTCTGCTGCGAGTTTTATTATTACTTCTCCTGTCTCACTGCATTTATTGACTCTTTCAGCCACGGTCCTCTGCTTCACCTCCCCATCCATCCTTTGCACTAGATCTACATCTTTCCAGTGAATGGACCACAGAGGTGGTCCTGGTTTACAGAGCATCTTCCCGAGCCCCGCACTTTGTCACTAGTCCCTCCTCTTCCCACTGGAACAAAGAACATCTGTAGTAATTGAATGCCCACTCTCCCTGTATACTAATCTTTCTACAAAGAGTGTCACAGAGCATCTCTACTTTACACCTCTTACTCGTCATGTTAAGATCCTCTGAACATACCAACAGGTTTACTGACCTCTACATCTGCAGGTCTTCACTTAAAAGCTGTAACAGATAAAGGCGGCAGTAACTCAGCTGAGCCCTTTACCACAGGGAGTTTTCCATGTTGACAAAAGCAGCGAATTTGCAAAAAATAACTAAGGAATAGCATTTATTTTTTAAATCCTCAGGAAACCTACTGTATTTTAAGACAATCACCTTCCACAATGCTCTATCAACAAACTAAGAGCCTCTTTACATCTAGCCAGAGGTCTTCGCTTTGCACCGCCTGTGGAGACAGCCCACCTCGATCAATTTTGGGACACCCATGGGAACACTTCACAAAAGAACCAGCTTGGCATTTTCCCCTAAGTTTACAGGGGAAATGCTTACCAGAATCTCTTTTAACTCTTTCAATTTAATCAAGTATGTGAGACAATTTAAAATTACTAAGTCTTTTAAGCAATAGAAACGCCAAGCGCAACATAGCTGGAAGACCTATTCTGAACACAGTGAATCAAATTTAATTATGTTTAGTTACTGTCATTAAACAACTAAATTATGCCTATTTTTGGTGTTGGTATAGTCAAGGTGTTACACAGAGTAGGTTAATTTTTCAAATTCAAAATACAAATATTAACTTTAAAGATACTTGTATTGCTCATTTCTACATCATGTAGGAAACATTCACACACTGGCAAATATCAAAGTTCATGAGACAAAGCAGATTTGGACAAAAGTTTACTCTTGAGACCTTAAAACTTACCTCCATGCTGTTTGCTTTCTCTGTCCATCCAATGGCTTGTGATTAACCAGTTTATCAGAAACAAACACACAGAAATAGTTTTTCTTTCCACAATCTTTTGAAAAGTTTTGATTACAGAAGCTGCTGGTATTAAAAACAAACAAGACCTCTAGTCACAGAATAAATAGCATTAGGACACCTATTAGACAAAATATCTGCTACGAGGATATTAACCACACAGCTACCAGCCAAGATACTTGATTTCAAGTGGAAAGAGGATGGTCCCGATGGTGATGCAAGCGCGGATTCTGTCCTTGCTGCCGAGGGATGGCTCTCGAGCCCCATGGAGCAGACTTGTAGGTTTGCTGGAGTGTTCATCTGCACACAGACCCTGCGTGCCCTACTTACAGCTAGTGCACTTCCAGCTTCCAAGTCAGGTCTTCTCTTCAGTACCAAAATTGTACTTCCAAATCATACTGGAGGAAAAGGTTTAGGTAGTCTAGTTGGGTAGCAGTTTTGCAACTTCTTGGTAAAAATTCTTTACCTATAGTAATCAGGAATCTTGTTTATTTAGCACAAAGAAGAGTTTGAAACTCCCTGTAAGTGTTATTAAAATTTTTAAAAAAAAAAAGAATAAATTCATATTCACCAGTAATCGCTGAAAGCTAACTTCTGCTGCTACTTCAAACACCTCCATTTATTACTGTTATACAGATCATCCCCCTATACTTCAGTAGATTATTAAATGCCTTCCAAACCCATGCTACAGAACAGCACAACAGCCTCTTGCATTTCAAAACCCTGTGATTAACGTACTGTAATGTTAAAAACGCAATGCAGCCTTGATGGCACGACCTGCACTCTGTCCATTAATTCTTCCTTTCTTGGAATAACAATATTTCAAACCAATAACTAACTCCAAAAAGCCTTTTTTTTTTCCAGGATAGCAACCTGTCACAAATAAAGTATTTCCTCTTATTTTCAGGTCCCTATTCCTGTAATTTGAATGCCTGAGGCTCCTCCTCCGTAACTTGCCAGTTTCAGGCACCCTTTTGATAACACATATGGGTCACCACATTGAAGCAGGCCTTCCAAGACAGGTACTTCCAGAGGTTAGAAATTCTTTGATGACAAGATGTCACAAATCACTTCAAAACAATGTAAGGCTCTAGAATTATGAAAAATAAATCAAAGCTATGGGAAAAACCAAATACGGAGCTGGATGGACTACATCTTGTGTAGCTGCAGGGGAAGGGGAGCCACTCAACTACCCAATTTCTATTGAGCTTGGATGCCTCAAATCTGCTTTTGCATTACCAGCTGACCATGCATTACCATGACGAGCTTTGGGGTGGCAAGAGACATTGCTGATGAGCCAACACTTAGTCTCTGGAAGTAAGACTGATCCTTGGCAGTTAGGGTTACTTTTATTAGGCATTCTTCCTCCCACATAAGGAGCCCTTGTATTAACACATGGAGAGCGGTCTCTGGTGAGGTACAAGTAATACAGTATTTCTTCAAAACACCTCTGAGTTCCATCTCCTACAAATCATAATTTCAAAAGATTCTTTTATCCTGCACGGTTGCCCAAATCTAACTCATCCCTTTCCATTGCATACATAATTCACTTTGATATTCCCTGGCCAGAACAAACTTGATCCCTACATATTGCCTTGTCCCAGCTGGCATTGACATCCACCTCCTGCAGGGCATCGCCTCGCCTGGCCGGAGACCCCCTCGAATGCTGGTCAGGTTTTGCTGACCTGGCTCCAAGGGTTACCTGCAGCAATTTGTCAGTAGCTCCTTCTTCATCAAAATTTTAAAGACTGCTGAATTTCCAATAATCCTACTGCCCATAGTAATACTATCTAGTTCAAATATCATTTTATAGGCAGAATGTGTCGTTCTCCCTCATATTTCTCCCCTATAGAAGTGCAGTGTCTACCTAAAATCAGGGTGTAGGACAAGCGACACTCATTCAACCCTTGAATAGGTTTCAAATCCCAGAAACTGAAACTCATGCAGTTTAATTTACCTGAACTGAGGCATCTAGGGAGCAAAGAAACACCATGGAGTAACAACAGACTGCCTTCAAGCACTTGCAAAAACAAAACAAAAAACCCAACACAAACCCCAAGCATTTCTTAAAGCCTTCTACCAACACAAAAAGATTTACAAAAATTAAAAAAACCCAAAAATCCTAACCACAGATAGACCATTAAATGCCACCAGACAAAACAGCAATATTATCAATCTATTTTAGAAAGTCTTGACAATGTATTACTGTTAGGGTGTTGCAACCCAAAAGCACGTAAAACTCACAGAAATATTCTCAACACCAGACACACCAAAATTTACACTAACAGGTAAACTGTTTAACTACCTGGAAGAGACTTGCAACCTTTTCCTGATAAAGAGGTTACTCTGATTTACAAAGCGCCTTGTAGCAAATATTGCTGCTCTTAGTCCCAAAAATACTCACCAAAATGTACATTATAGTTTTTCTAGTCTCTCTCACTACAGGAGACTGTAGAGAGACTCAACATTTCAATCCCATTACACTAGGAGTTTAAACTAAAACATATGAGAAAAGTTGTAGAATCATGTAGGTTAGAAAACAGCATAAAGCATTCAGTGTCTAGTAACTTTATAGCTGACAAATTAAACAGTACACTTTGGGCTTGAAAAAACTCAATTATAGATTTTATAGGTTAAATAGTAAAACATGTTGCTAGCTGTGTACATATACACACATACTTACAGCTAGCTATAGGCACACATATCTAAAAGATATATATATGTAACAATCTAATAATATATATTAAACAGACAATTGCAGAAAAATCCCTTCCCTTTCACCCTCTCCCTCCAGAAATCTCATATTAACACTCAAATACCTACAGGAAAAATTATTCAATTTTAATGGCCTTTTTGTCATACACATAACAGAAGAGAAATCCTCAATGCACGACCATGTCTTCTTTAGTTACCTAAAACACCTAACCAAAACTTAAAACGAAACCCATGTACAGCGTTAATTGGGCATTTTCCAGAAAGAGCAGTAGAGTTACTTCTTTGTTTCCCATGGGCAAGGAAAAATAATTCCTGATAGATTTGAGGAGGAGAGCCTCTAAGTGCCTGGGCACCACCTGTACCTCCCCCATCTGAACGCCATTGCAGGCGTTGTGGCTTCCCACAACCGCCTGGACTCAACTTTGCTTTTAAATGGAAAAGGCCTCCAAGATTTCATATTTTAAAGGCTTTAATAATACATTTTAATGCAGACTTTCCTGGACAATTTACTCAGAGTGAGAAAGGGCAGCCTTTCCCATAGTACACTCCAGAGGTCTGATGGCCAGGCTTTCTGTGTTGTTTTTGATTTTTTTTTTTAAATGACTAATTCAGCTTTTTACATAACTTAGCATGGAGTCATTACAAAGGGTAATGCATCAAAAACCCAAACTAGCAATTTTATTATGTGACTGTAATACAGTCATCTACTGGGTTCAACCTGGAGAAGAGAAGGCTCCAGGGAGACCTTATTGCAGCCTTTCACTAGAAGGGGCCTACAGGAAGGATGGGGACAAACTTTTTAGCAGGTCCTGTTGTGATAGGACAAGGGGGTAACGGCTTCAAACTAAAGGAGGGGAGATTCAGACCAGACAGAATGAAGAAATTGTTTTACAATGAGGGTGGTGAGACACTGGCCCAGGTCACCCAGAGAGGTGGCCAATGCCCCATCCCTAGAAATGCTCAAGGTCAGGCTGGACGGGACTCTGAGAAACCTGATGTGGTTGGAGGTGTCCCTGCCCATGGCAGGCGCGTTGGACCAGATGGCCTTTAAAGGTCCCTTCCAACCCAAACTATTCTACAGTTCTATGACCAAGACCGATTATTGTCTCCCTCCGTGAGTCCTCTGGCATGTTTGTACACTAACACATAGAGCGTAACAGTAAAATATGACATTCACACCTACAATTGTTTTTTCTTGACTGATACACCAAGAAGAGAAACCCCGTAGACCAAAACTGATATCAAATTGATGCAAACTTGTCGGTGAGACACATTACTCCACATGAGCAGTGCTGAAAATTTTCTCTTTTTTCCCCCCCATGAGCCTCACACACAGGTTTCTTTTTCCTCCCTCCGAGCAGAAGGAAGCCAAGGGGAAGAGATGACCTATTGGCAAGCTGACCCAAGACAGACCCCACAGGCTTGTTTTCTGCCTCACGGCCAGATAAGCAGAGAAAGAAGCCCGCAGGTGAACACAGGGGATCCTCTGTTGTTTCTTCTTTAGCTATCAGACATCCACAGTTTTTGCCATGGTAGGTGAGGGTGAGGTGTCACATGTATCAGTGAACCACAGCAAATCCTTGGTTTTAAAGTCAGTGCACATCTCTGAGTACAACAGTCTTTAAACCAACACGCACGAGCTACGTAGCACTGAGTTGTGTTTTCAATAGAACCTATGACATGGAGCAGTTTGGGTGGGGAAGCCAACAGCAACAGGCTCCTCTGGGGAGTCTTCTGTTGTGAAGCTCAACGCTTCCTTCAAACTACCTCCAGTGATGGAGAAGCTGAGTGGAATGCGGGACCACGCACAGCGCTCTGTGTTGAGGAATGACTCGAGCTGTTGCATGTGGTCGATGATAACAGACAAAAGCAGCGCTGGGGGAACGTGCCCTTGCAGCCCCACGGCCAGACCACAGCCCGCGAGCTGAAGGACCAGCACCATTCCCCCACGTGCTCCAGCTGCAGCACTTGTTCACAGCCGACATGGGATGGGTAAGGAGATGTATTGTCTCATTCATTATTGTATTATTTTTTTCTTTTCTAATTAAACAGAAACGTAAGATAACCAGGATGTAAGATAACCAAGAGGGTGAAATGGCATAAATGCTGGGGTTAAACTGAGGGGGGAAGAAAACCAAACCCCAAAAATGTAAAAAGTGTGAAATTTACATTTTATATACATTCTTACCAGCCTTTTCTTATTCTTCTGAAATATTTATAGCCTGGGAATGGAGGAGCTAGATAGAAGCATTCACCAGTTCTAGCAAGGAACTGAGCTTCAGGAGATACAGCCACAGGTACTCTTAATCTATCCTGTCTGTGATTATCTCACTCGAAGTCACATGCAAGAAAATAATCCCCTGCAGCACAGAGCACTGATGTGAAAGGAAAGAAAAGCTCAAAGTCACAGCTGAATGGTTATAGCTGAACCCATTTCAGTGCTTCCCCCCCCGCCTCCTATTTCTTACTTGAGACCAAGGCAGCTTAATCTGCATTGATGTCTATGAAGTTTCACTTTAAAAGTTATTCAGCCCAGGAGACTTTCCTCTCTTATGAATAGAAATAAAATGCTCAAATATTTTTAGGCAAAATATTGGGTTTTTTTTAAAAAGTAACTATGAGAGATTGCCCGAAAACTTGAATACTGCATTTCAGCTAAATTTCAGACTCGTAGCAGAGATATTAACCCCAAAGTGAGATTTTAACAGAAAAAAACCCCACATTTAAACCAAAGTAGCAAGCAGAGTAATACCCACTGGACAATCTAAAGCCATTACAGATGTTCAGTTGATTAGTATGGCTGATTAGTGTGCACGTGGCAGTGCACTATCTAGCAGAATTGAACTATTTTATGGTTACTATTAAGACACAGAATTTTTTTTAATTATTATTTTAATGCAACGCTCCCCCACCTCTTCCCATTCCTCACTTTCTGTTTTGCCCCACATACCCCTGCTTCACTTCATTACTGCAAAATTAATTCTAGCTTTAGTTTAGATACACGCTTGCTTTGTTACCTCACCACTAGAAGAGGACAGTACCCAGACCTCTATGACAGAAAGTAAAGGGGAAAGAAGGAGAAAACATAAGCAATAGTGAAATGACAGCAAGTAATCTCAGTTTTGCATAATTTAGAAGTTATAATCATTATTTGGGCACCCTTGTTACTCATGTCTCCAGAAAGGAAACTAAGTCTCAGCATAAGACCATAATTTGAAAAGAGCAGAGTGCTAGAGGTTAAATTTCAACTCAAATTTTCTTCCATTGATACTAGAAGAAGAATGTTAGGGTCTATCTCAAGATAATGCACACAACCACAGATGATCTATGGCCACAAAAAGCAGTAATGAAAATACCAGAGTTGTTAGCCAAACAACTGTGAAACACCTCTTTTATCCTTCCCAAATAACGAGGCCTCACTTTCCAGCTTAAAAAAGAAAAAAAAAGGGCTTGACAAAAAGCAGCGTTGAATTTACTTAGCAAGATCTCTTTAAATATCAGTAGAAGGTTAGATGTGATAAAGACCACATTGGCTTTGCTGGGTAAATTTGATAGATTTGGTTTAAAAAAAAAAAAAACCCACACAACAAAAAACAACCAACCCAGGAACAGCTACACTGAGACAACATTCAGTGGTGATGAACCTAAGAATATCTAACATACTGGAAAGTCAATTTCTTGACTTAGGAACTAAATTCAAAGTAGGAAATCTCTGTCTGACAGAGGAACAGAAATTATGGAAGGAAAAGAAGAAAAAGAAGATGGGGAGGGCAGTTAATTGGTTTGTAAAGCATTAGATTACCTTTGGTACAAAAGGCCCTGGCAGGAAAGCAGACCTGCAGAAGAGCCATACAGAGAAAGCACGTGGAGTTTGCGGCGGGGGGGAAGCTGCAGAAACAAACCCACTTTTAATTTTTGAGGTTCAAGAGTTTTATTTCATCCTAATCTTGTTCTGAAGTCATTCATAGTGCCAAGGCAAGCTTGAAATACAGGTTCAGAAAACCTACACTTGGAGCTTTGCTAACTAAAAAGCTCTACTTCCCAAATACCACTTTACCTTTTCTTCAGAGAAGAAAAGTTCTTTTCCACCATGTCTAACAGGGAAGTAGCAACAAGCCCCAGACCCCAGAAGATGCTGTTTTTCTTCTCAATCTCCAAGGTTCACTTCATGCCTTAACGCACTTGGCGTTGCTCTCACTATTAATCATGTACTGCAGACCAAGAGAAAGCGCTTTTCCAGAAATGACCTCAAACTAAATAAATTCATAATCCTTTAAGAACCAATAAACCCACTGAACCAGAAAGCTCCAGCCTTCTGCAGTGGGCTACAAGCAGCCAAGCTGCTTTACTCCCTTCCGCAAGATTCACGACCACCTTTTCTTTAAAGCACTGAGTGGAAACTGTTTAGATAGTTTAACAACATCCCTGCGTTTTGAGCCGGGAAAGGAAGAGGCCAGAAGACAACAGAAATCCTTTATGAACAGCTACACTAGAGACATCCTACATAACTCCAATCTGGCACTGAACTCGTATCTTCCTGTGCTACAGGAGCAGAAGCTCCTGTACAGTCCTACCTAACACCTTTTCCTAATCCTCTAAGGCCTAGGGGAGCATCCCTTAGCACTTCCAAAAGTTCCCACCGAAATAGAGATCTTCTGCATTACATTTTTCTAGAGTTATCCTCATCAAGAGGAAAGACCTTCTATGAAGAACAGGTACATGTGTGTCTCACATATATTAGGTGGGTTCTTAGTCTTCCTTGCAGGGAGAAGTTGTTCTAAGCTGAATATGAGATTCGAATAGGCAGATCCATGAGACGTGGCATGAAAGATGCTGCAATTACTGAAATATTTGGGCCACCTCTGCATCCTTCATTGTACAGGAGAGGGAAGATGAAAATTGGAACTTCGGCTGAAAAAGAGCCTTAAAGAACATAGTATGCCTAGTTTTAAGTGGTGTTAACGCAAAAACACAAAGCAAACTCATCTACAAAAAACCCCTTGTATAACAGTGCCTGGAGCTGTGCCTAAAATGCACATGTTTTTAAGTCATAAAAAGTAATTTTAATTCTACAAAGGCTTTTGGAGCCTTTTTTGACTAACAAGACCATTAAATCCACCTGACCGCACACAATGACTCCAGGAAGCAGGGTTTTTAAAGCCTGATGTTAAAGGGGGCTTTCAAGACTTCTTTCCCATTCCTGTAATATTAATTGGATCTACATATATTTGAAATAGTAGAGGAATAATACCATAATAGAACTTTGTCAATTGATGATAAAGCCTTACTGGGATTATGCTTCTAGAAGGACCAGCATCTTTTAGTTAGAAAAATCTAAGGTATGTAAAATATATCCCAGTGAAACAAAGAAGGGTTGTATTTTTTAGAAGTCCTCCACATAACGCAGAGAAAACTTGTGGAATTTATCAGAATAATACATGACTCAGGAGGATTCGCAAAGGAACCGGATAAATAACACAAATAACAAGCGTGCCCAGAATCACAGTTGCCTGCATTTATAAAGTAAACAAGGACTGAAGTCGGCACTGCAGGACGCAGCTTGTAGCTGCTGGAGGCAGAGGGAGGAACCAGCTCCACTGAGACAGAGACCACAGCAGGCTTGTCGCACCCTCCTCCAGGTAACTGGGATTGGCTCTTTCCTCCGAATATCCACCCAAATACTGGCTGTGGCTTGCACGGTAACTCTGAGACTTTGATAATGAGAGATGGCAAAAGACAGTTCTAAGATGACTGCGAAGAAATTCATGGTTATTCCTGCTGTCAAAGCAAAACCTGACCTGATTAGGAACCAAAAAAAAAAAAAGAAAAATACACACTAGCACTTTTTCCTACCCCTCAGTTCAGAGTAACACATTGTATTATTTCCATTAGTCTGTTACAGGTTAAATTTAATATACACAAAGTTTAAATGTGTGTTACATTACTGCAACATTAACATTCCTTTTGCTCAAAGGAAAAAAAATCAGCTCTCTGCTGCAATACCTGTTTGTACCTCAAACAACTTCTCTTCACTTGTGCCACTTAGCTAGTTCAAATCACTAGGTAATACCACCTCCCAGGAAGTACAGGGATAAATTAATCCGAGAACGATATGTTCATTACCACCTTAATTAGGCTCATTGGACAAGCTGCTGAGTCTTTCAGAATGGAAAACTATGGATCCTTACAAATTTAAAGTCTAAGGAAATTTAAATCAGAATTGCAGACAATTACCTGTCTGCAGTGCTTATTCCCTAGACTGAAGCACTTTAAATTTTTCTGAAAAAGATGGTGGAAATGCTGATTCTTCCCTCCCCGCTGCAGGGAACCAAGGGCTGGGAGAAGATTCCCTTTGTTACAGAGTGTTGTAAAGGGTCATAAGGATAATGGAGATTGTTTTCACCTGCTTATTCTGCCAAGATATCTACAGAGAAAAAAATGTGATTTTCCCCTTCTGCATGATGTTGTAGGCATCAACTACGAATTCCAAGCCTGCTTCTCTTGAAAGTGTCACCGTAGACTTACCTGCTGGAAAGGAGAGCATCCTTGGACACAAAATGGCAAGTGCATCTCTGTTATTAGTGATTTGAGGTTAACATGCAATTCTTTTCCCAGGATAGCATAAAAAGCTTCAGGGAACAGCTGGAAGCTTTTACTGCAACAGTATCTGAGGTTCCCAGACAGGCAGCGGATACCTGATGAGGAGTTACAGGGATCAAACAACTCAGACCAGAACTCGTGTCTACTCTACATTAAGCAATCCAGAGTCCATCTCAGAATGAAAGCAGACTGGAAAAGACTTCAGGTTTAATCTCACCAAACCTTACTACTGCTTTCTATCAGTTTTACACATTTTGCTGACAATATTTTTTTTTTTTTTTAAAAACCACAATTATGTGAAAGGTCTGGGAGCTTTTTGTTCTTTCAGGATAGATAACATGAAGGCAGGAGCAGTTAACTATGCAAGTTATCAAGATCTGTAACATTAGGATGTTCAGATGCTGGGGAAGAGAAGATGGTATGTTAAAATAGCTTAACAGCAGGAAGCACAAGGTTGTGGAGCTTTGCAACTTCCTTAAGCTGCTTACCTTCAGATAAGGAGCTTATGCAACTTTCGTAATTCTGGAGTACATTCACCAAGTGATATCAAAACAGTTTTCAAGTCGTTACACATGGGACAGGTGCCCCTTGAGTACTGTCATTCTGCCCTCTTACCAATACAAGAAGCCAAAAAAACCCCGACCCCCCTCAAAAAACTCACCCACCCACTAAAAGCTAGGTACGCTTTAGCAGAGGAGGCAAGTGCCATACTACTTCTCCTTGATGTTTCCCTTGCATGACATGCAACATCTGGATAGTAAGGCCAGCTTTCGAGCCAGGCATTGGTTCACAGTTTCTAAATGGAGCCTGACTATGAAGAAGCTGCTTCGCAGTCATCTGGAAACACTCAGAAATGAGTAAAAGCACTGCAGTTACTCTAGTCACAAAACAGACCTACATTTTTAGGATTTTTTCCATCTGAAAATAAACCAATCAACCCACAATGGATCTAGTCAAGAATATTCTTGGGACAGTACAGGGGCAAGGTCAAAACCTTAAAGCCTTACAACCAGTCTTGATTAAGTTGCATCAAAGCTTGGACTTGAATGAATAATGAACATGAAAGAGACAACCTCTTTGAAGTTGTTGAGGAAAACATGGAAAAGCTGGGAAGAGTCCATGACCCTTTTCTGGACTCCAGTGCCTTGTGCAGAGGCACCAAATGCCACCATTGCCACTTTCAGAGGAAACACAACAGCGGTGCCAAACACGAGCTCAGGGCACAGCAGATACACAGGGGCCAGTTCTCAGAGAGGCTGGGACCACTCACCCATCCAGCCAGGGGTCCTGGGGACTGGGCTTTTGAAGAGGATGGTGTGTTCCTTGATGAAGATTCACTTATTTCAGCCATTTTGTAAAAGGACAGATCTGCAGAAGGGCTTTATGGTCTGCAAGTGCACCTGATGAAATATTGGAACTTTCTAGTACCTGGATTTTGGTGTGCAAGCCACAGTTAGGTGGCAGGGAAGAATTTAATACAAAACACAATGCCAAGCAAAACTCAGTCTTTTTTTAACCTCCAGAGAAGAAGAGGGGAGGAAACGCTACTTGTTCTTCCTGTAGCAGTCACAAAAGAATAGCATGGGTAGACATAATACCTCTTCTGTTTGCATTTTAAGCTTATCAAGGAAAAAGGATGCTCAAGTAAACTGACTTAACTACAGCTTTTAAAGCACTCGAAACTTAGCTCTTTACCAGAGCCATAAAGATTTTTATTTTCTTTTGCAATACAATAGCAAAGATAGTCAACATGAGATTCAAAGTCCAATAGTTACAACAATTACAGTGAGAAATTGATAAACAGCAAGATCTATAAACAGATTAAGCTAAACATACAAAAGGAAGACTACTGTATATATGCAACTACTTCAGTAATTGTATTTGATTCCACAAATCGTTTGCCAGCTCTCTGCAAGGCTTCACTGCTTTTTCCACTATATTGTCAACAGAATTTTTAGAACAGGAAAGATGAGAGAGAAGCAACAAGGAGGAAGAGCGCTATGCAAGAAGGCAGACCCTCAAAAGCAGGGTGGGAGAAGAGGAAAATAACTCTGGTTTACATTAATTTGGCTACTTCTGGGACAAAAGCTAAGTCTTGCTTAGTCAAGAGCAGAAAACAGACAAGTAACTGTCCAAGAATGGGAGAAGCCTTACACAGGAGCAGCTACTGCTCTTTATCTTGGCAAGAAGAAAGAGATGTCCAAGTGCACTTCCCTTGCAGCTGGGTGATGACGGCCATAGAGCTCACTGGAGCTACGTGCAGCGGCACTGGGCTCCACAGCTTCTGCAGGCTCCAGCACTGGTCCAAGTAGAGGTCCAGGCAAACTGTCACCCAACCCTAACAGTAAGATCGTTAGTCTACAACAGCAGAGACATGTTTTTTTTCTCTGGTGGAAGGAGTTTAGTATAAAAATAGAGGTTTTTCACACGCCACTAATGATGTGCCCACAAACCTAACTAATACCTAGAACATCTCCGTAGAATCAATAAATCTTTATCTGGAGGAGGTACACGTTGCTGAAAAATACGCTTAAATGCTCTAACAGATACTATGGACCGCACAGTTGGAGATGTCGCATGAAGGACTGTAAATCTTAGGAACTGAAGTTCTGGTTTTCCCCCAAAGACAATTAACTGCTTCAAAATTTGAGGGTTCAGTTACACAGGTGCTTTTTCCGCAGCAGCAGTGCTGATTTAGCCTGCACCATCACCTACTTATTCACTCCCCAGGTGACGCCAGCACAGCCATTTGTCAGACCTGCAACGAACAAAGGCAAAGAGCTGATGCAGGCTAAACGAACGCCTTATCAGGGGATAGGCGACTCGATCCTCTGTATGCCTCCCTTGGCTATCTCCAAGCTATAATCCTTAAGTCAAGTCACTTAGGCACCTCTAACTTTTTACTCATTATCCCCAAATCTTTCCAACATAGAAGGGATTAAACAATTTATTTAAATTACCTCCATTCTTAACTATATTTCCTTCCTTCCTGGCTGCTAGATGAGTTTTGTTTACCCTCCTCCTCTTCTGCAAGTTTTAGCTTTGCTTTTTATCCTGTAAACCCATGACTGCACATAAAGGAGACTTAAAATCTTATTTCTTGTGCATCGCTTGGAAGTAGGGGGAGAAACTCCAAAACACATGAGGCTGAGTTGGGGTGGGAAATAAGCATCACCACAACTAATGAATTTTTGAAGTTTTTACATAGAACTCATTTCTACTGTAAACTCTTCCCCTGCCCTTTTTTAATATGGCAGCATCCTCTGCAACCTTCTGACCTCAGCAGCTTGCTTCAGAATTTAATGGAAGAAGAGGTAAGAAAAATCCCAAAGATAAAATGTGAGAGCTAAAAACTGATACATTAAACACCCAGTATGCCATATGGCTGATAAACATCACACCTCTCCCTGTTAAAGTTGGTTTAGTTTGTCTGGTTTAAATCAGGTTAAAGAACAGACAAAACAAAGAAATCTATTCACTTTAAGTGCAGAATCAAACACTTCTCCATTTTAATGTTCTCGGGCTTTATCAAAGAAAGGAAAGAAAGAAAAATCCCAGCAGATGGCTCAGCATCGTGTCGTACCTCTCCCTCTAAGGAGACCCAAGAGCCTCTCCTGGCCACCTTCCTCAGCTCCTTCTCCATCCGTAGGGAAGTGTGATGTCCTGCCAAGTGACTAGATGGGTCTGGCCAGAGGGTAAGAGGCTCGTGGGATGGAGGGTAGAAAAGAGTTGGCACTAAAATTAAGTGCTGCAGTGGTCCCTGTTCTACCTACAGACACCAACTCATAATCACGAGAGTAATTAATGCACCACTTCCCCCATGATCTCCTGGGAGACAAGATGGGTGACAAGCTGCAGTTGACCTCAGGAACTTACAACACTCCTGACTACACCCCTGATCATCAGCACCTTCCTTCACCTCTCTAAGTCTCCTTATCTGCAGGGATGAAATAACCCAAACGGCTCTTCACAAAGTTTGTGAGTTCTTTTACAAGGGTTAAAAATTCACAGTCACCATTATAGGAGATCTTAATGTGTTTGAAGTAATCTGCTGTAAGTAGCATTACATAGACCACAAGACATTTACAGACCCTGTACAACCAATCTGCACATTGCCAACACTTCTGCACATTTCAGTACTTGACATTTAAAGGGATCCCAAGTATTTAGTTCTTCATATTTGCTCATTTGCATCATCTTTTAAGCATTCATTTCATTCATAAACACAACAACATAGATTTCTCCCCCATTTCTATCCACTGGTACTCACTCCCACTCGAGCAGTTACAAGCAACTTAATATTCAGGATCCCATTTTTAGGGAACAGCAAACATTACCCCAAACTTAGAGCAGCAGGCAGTCATCCTCTGCATTCAATACATGTCTGCCTGAAGAGCTGGACTAGGACACTTCACAAGTTGTCTCCCTAAAGACCCCAAAATATCTGACTCATCACCTTTAACTTGTAGAGTTTTCCAATTACATAAACTAAAACCACGTCAGCCACAGAAGAAAACGCAAGGAAAAACACAGTCAAACACACAGATCATACTCTGCATGACTTTTGGCAGAGCTTCCATAAAGTTTAATCTTTTACCTATCAGTTAATGCACACCTTAGTTACTAAGGCAAGTATTTCTGCTCATGAATGGGAGAACAAACATGAAAAAAATCAAGTTAGGAGCCTGTCTTTTAACTTCACTGGCGATTCCCCCTCCTCTGCTGTTCGTTGATCAGCTTACTACTAACAGCCTCTGGGGAGGCTTCCACCAAGCTCCCTGGAGGTATTGCTCAGCAGCATTTGCCATTGATTTAAACCTCTATATACAGTGTCCAGTTCATAAGACCCAGACATAGGAAAGCATGACTGGAAAAGATAGTCTGATACCAATATTCACCTACTGGCTTGATCTGTGGTCTCGGGGAAAGCTTCAATCCTCTGTATCTTGTGGCTTGAGCTTCGTCAGACAGACAGTTACATGATAGCACTTAAAACCCCTGAATAAATTACACCCATTACTCTTTACAAGCCATTATGCTAAGAGATGACTCGATTCACATATTTATATGCACCTGCATACAGAAGATGGGAGAGAAGTTACAAAACTCATCCTTTCCACCTAGACTCCCCAAAGCAGGTACTCATTTTCACGTATTTATCTGTACAGTCAGAAAACCCACACTCAACGTATTTAGTCAACACAAGAAAAAAATAGGACAGATGGAAAGGAAAGAGCTGGAGCCAGCACCAGTGTATAACGAATGCCAGTTCATGTACAAAAACATTAGGCATTTTCCTAAAAAGCCAGATGCAGACCTGAACAGTCCAGAAGCCAGTACCAATGCTCAAAACCGGGGCTTACTTAACAGGCGACTTTCAAAGGTGGCAAGGCTACTCTCTTCTAACTTTAATCCATCAGTGTTTAAATATATCCCCCTGTGACGTAGCACAAATGTTTTCAATGCAAATGTTTTCAATTGCCTTTTAATAACTCTAAGGGAATACATTCCTAAATCCCAAGGTTAAAAGGAAAACAACTGATATCATTAACAATTCCACTGTAAGGACCAATGAAGGGAAACTTAAATTCAGTACAGATCAACGTGACAGAGAAATTGTTACTGCTTAATAAGTTCACATATGTTTCAAGGGCAAGTATTTATAATAATGTGCCCTTGTAATGCAAAATGGAAACAGCAGCCTATCAAATATTCAAGCATCTACTCCACTGTAAAAAAAAAAAAAAGGCACCCCACACCATAAAGATCAAAAGGTTGGTTCCAGCCTGAAGCACACAGCTTGAAATGGGGCATCCCACCACCATTCTGGATTGGCAATGGGCTCTTTTTACATCATTCTGGATGATGAGGGGGCTGAAGCATCTTTCTGATGAGGAAAGGTTGAGGGAGTTGGGTCTTCCTAGTCTGGAGAAGACTGAGGGGGGATCTCATCAATGTCTTCAAATATTTAAAGGGAGGGTGCCAGGAGGAGGGGGCCAGGCTTTTTTCAGTGGTACCCAGTGATAGGACAAGGAGCAATGGGTATAAACTCTAATATAGGAAGTTCCATCTCAACATGTGGAGGAACTTCTTTCCTTTGAGGGTGGCAGAGCACTGGAAGAGGCTGCCCAGAGAAGTGGTGGAGTCTCCAACTCTGGAGACATTCCCAACCCGCCTGGATGCCACTGTGCAACCTGCTCTTGCAGGGGGATAGGACCAGATGATCTCCAGGGCCCTTCCAACCCTTAACATTCTGTGATTCTGTTCAGGGTAGTCAAAAGGCTGTGATGAAGGGCAGCCTTCACAGAAAGAGTCTCCCTTCTGTGACCATGCCCTTGATTCACCCTTCTCATCAGCCACAGTTGGCAACAGGAGAAGGGAAGAGCATCAGCTGTTCCTTTCAATACACTTCTGGTTTCTCTGTAAAGCACTTCTGCTTCCTCTGCAGGGCACAGGAGGTGATTCTCCCCCTCTACTCTGCGCTTGTGAGACCCCACCTGGAGTACTGTGTCCAGCTCTGGAGTCCTCAACATAGAAAGGACATCGAACTGCTGGAAAAGGTCCAGCGAAGGGCCACTAAGATGATTAGAGGGATGGAGCACCTCTCCTATGAGGACAGGCTGAGAGAGCTGGGGCTGTTCAGCCTGGAGAAGAGAAGGCTCCGGGGAGACCTGATAGCAGCCTTTCAGTATCTGAAGGGAGCCTACAGGAGAGCTGGAGAGGGACTCTTTGTCAGGAAGTCTAGTGATAGGACAAGGGGTAATGGTTTTAAATTGGAAGAGGGGAGATTTAGATTAGATATTAGGAAGAAGTTCTTTACTGTGAGGGTGGTGAGGCACTGGAACAGGTTACCCAGGGAAGTTGTGGAGGCCCCATCCCTGGAAGTGTTTAAGGCCAGGCTGGATGGGGCTTTGAGCAACCTGCTCTAGTGAGAGGTGTCCCTGCCCATGGCAGGGGGGTTGGAACTTGATGATCTTTAAGGTCCCTTCCAGCTCTAACCATTCTATGATTCTATGATTCTAATCATCATCTCCTTGAGTAGTCAAAGTGACCAAATTTTGGGGAGATAGCACGGAGAAGAGCGGATGGAGGGACTAATAGCCAAAGCATTGTTGGAACAACCTAAGTCAATGTAGTACCAACCCCTTTAATGAAGTTGTTTCAAAGAAGCCCTATTTTCTACTAGGTAAGCAACAATAAGAAACTGTACAGTGCAATTTAATTGCTTTATGGCAAGAGAGAAATGGTCCTATTACAGCCCTGAGATCCTGCCCCACATACAGAAGTGAGGTTTCCTCCTGGCATCACTGCTAAGCATCTACGCCAGGATTTGAACCACATCACAGCCCAGAGAAGTCCTCCTTACCAGCTAACCAGAAGCTTCCAAATAGAAACATATGGTCAAGGAGACAAGCGCTGCCAACAGGAGTTAGGGAAGATGCTTACTTAACACAGCACTCTCCCGTAATTGTGGAAATGCCAGAAAAATCCCACCTTCAAACCTGCAGTATTTCAATAATATGCAATAATTACCTATATAATCCTTATCCTACACGACTCATACCATTATACTTATAAATCCTGCTGTTTTAAAATTGTGTATCGATTGCAGCAATTATTTAGAATTATTAAAATACACCCTCTGGTCTGTCTTATTTCAATGAACAATATAATTTCCTGCAACAAAATACTTAACCGCAGACAGAAAACTCAACAGAATAACCCGAGAGACAGTTATATTTTGCCTTAACACCTCCGAAGGACTGAGTTAATATTCACCACTGTTTTCCACAACACTTGGATGCTCAGATTTGAAATACTAAAGGTAAGAATGTAAAGTGTCTCCTACTAATCTTAGTAACAGAAGGGAAGGATTCAAAGTGCATGCACATGTGATAGCTCTTGACCACCATGCTAGGTTTCTCTAGAACATTTATTTTTCAGAAGTGCAACAAACATTTTACCATTATTATTTAATTGTCCAGCAGCATGTTCCCAGAGCGTAACGCACTTGAGTGGCAAAGACATACCAGTGGCCAAGCAGTGACCTAGCAGGAATGCTATCAACCAATACCCTGCTTTATAAATTACCCTAGTAAAACATACATGCATATACAGACTTTTCTTTTTATTGTCATTTACAGCCTACATCAACATGCTTGGCTGAGATGTTAAATAACCCGGGATGCTAAAAAAAGCTTTCCTCCCACTCATAACCTCAGCTTTGCACACGCAAGGACCCGCACTACACTTGGAGCAGCAAGCACTGAAAAAGTTACCGTTCAAATAAAGAAAAAAGTCCCCGCAGTAAATGCTGACATTTTACTCATGGGTTTTTGACACGAAAACTGTGTGTGATCCTGCACATGTATGTTCTACCAACACACAGTCCCACCACCCAGGAGAGTGTTACTGTCCTGCACCTACAAGATGAAGACCACCAAGGGTTACTACCCATGCCAAGGTCACCCTGATGCTTGTTGTGTCCCCGTCCCCCCCTCCCTGAGGGCACCAGTAAGTGGTTGGGTAGTAGCAAAAAAAGTCTGTTTCTAAAACCATGAGCAGGGTCTATCTCAACAAGCAGGACAGACGTACATCCAGGTGACTGCAATTACCCTTAAGAAACCAGGATGAAATCAAAACATTTGATTATATTCAGGAAAAGTAAATGATGGTTTCTGCATCAGCCATATGAGTCCCATTTCCCAGTTTCTCCATGTAAAATACCTCCACAATAATACACCATTAAAACAGTATTTTTCATCTCACATTCCACTGCAAATGCTAAGAGATAACCGACTTCAACAAATGGAGCATCTTCAAACGCAGAGATGCATGATTCTTCTGTAAATGAACTGTGAAAATCAGTATGCTTGCAAACTAAACAAAATTTATCATTTACTGACCCACTCTGGACTGGATCAGACGGGACTGCTCCTTATGTAGTCAAGTAGTGCAGTACAGTGAAAATGATTGCCCTGACCTTAGTACAGGCAAAAGGGATGCTGGTCATGCTTTATATTAAGTCAGATTGTGGAAAACCAGTTGATTTTCCCCACCAATTTACTCCAAAGAGAGGTTTACAGCTACAAACAGCTGTAATTTATTATATTTTAAATTTCATAAAAGACCTAAATATGTTGCGCGATAACACTCTTCAGAATTGTCAAGGCCTATTGAACTGAAACACACTCCCGAAATTACAAACACAGAACTGTTATTTCAGCAGTGTTAGAAAAATAGTATGATTTTTTTTTTTTTAAATGAGTCAACACAAAAAAAACCCCCAGGAATAGGGAGAAGAGCATTTTTTTTTTGAAAAAATTAATGTCAGGGTGGCCGATTACTGCTTTGATCAAAACATAGATGGCAAAGAAATCCAGATTTAACAATATATTTTCAATGAAGCTCAAACTACGCTTTCAAAACTACAGTAAAATTCAAGATTTCTCACTTCTCCATTATGACTGAATATACAAGTGTGTCTTTCCTCAACTATACATCTCAAAAATCAAAGAAACAGCATACAGGAATAGATCTATAGCAACAGATACAAAACCCACCCATACCCCACGTCTCTGGTGTTTCTTGCGCTGAGTCCACCAGACCTCAGTCGAGCAGAACAGGTCTCGACTCCACAGCCTCCCTGGCACTGCTCTACACAAGTGACTTAGTATGGTAAAGATATTCTTTTTTTAATTCTCTTCATTTAAGCACAGTATGGAGGAACCACTTTGCAACAGCTGGACCAGTTTAATCATTCTGGACACCTGCTGCAAATAGGCTGCAATCAGAAAAGCAGAGAGACACCTGCCACCACCAGACACACACCTGGGTAGAGGTGCAGCATAGGCGTCTTGCTCCATCCTTAACTGTTGGAATTCCAATGTATTTG
The DNA here is from genome assembly GCA_013398295.1 of Chionis minor. Taxonomy (NCBI): domain Eukaryota; kingdom Metazoa; phylum Chordata; class Aves; order Charadriiformes; family Chionidae; genus Chionis; species Chionis minor. The sequence continues at coordinate 99,110 of VZSF01008487.1, read as the reverse complement.
GCAGCACAAAGGCCCCCAAGATGACAGGGATGTTGGGGGCGCTGTCTTGTAAGTCAGATTTCACTTGCACTAAGATTTTATAAGCTCCTTCACACCCATAGTTATTAACCCCTTATCATAATACATGTTTCTTCCCCCTCCTCAAGCTGCAGGTCAGACATTTAAGTAACATGCACTGTATTACAGAGCCCCTCACGCCTCCCCTCTGCACGTCACAGCGGCGCCCCAGAAGGAACAAGTCTTTAAATGAAAAAAACTACCACTGTATCTTTGCATTGTTGCTTCACCTACCAGTAGACATATATACCTAAAGTCAGATTAGCACTGCACAGTAAGTGATCTGATGTTGAGACACCATTTTGGGGAGTTCAGGGTGTTCTGGGTTTTTTTTGTTGGTTGGGTTTTGGTGGAATTTTTTATTTTTCTATTGAGTACTTGGGTTCAGCAACCTGACTTCCCGACACAAAATAAAGCAGGTTAACAGCTCAGGAAAAAAATGTGACAATACAGCCAACTGTTAAGTTTCAAATGCAAGCTCTTCATAACCATAACTGTCAGCCTGACTCTCTGGAATTAGTCTCTCTGACAACAGCTTTCTTATTTCCAATATTTAAAGAAAAAAAAAACCCACAAAAGAAAACGGTCTAACCTATCGCTGTGAGAGTACCTCAAAGCAAACCAGTCAGAAGAATTACTTGCCCAAGTCTGGGGTGCCAGTTAGGAATATAAGTCTCTCGTGGAAAAACACCCAAGGTTCATTCCTGTATTTTTCAGCACCCAGTAACTGACTGATCAATAAGAACCTCCCAAGACTAGTGGGGTCATCTCCACTCAAGTCTTTTACAGCCCGTGCTGCTGCATCTCATTTTCTGGGGGCTCACCATATGGGTCACTCTACAGTACATATTTTAAATGCTTCATGATTCACAAACAATGCAGGCACAGACAAAGTTTATCCTGTGTGCGATCCAGGATTAACAAAATACATGTCCTGGTTTCAAATACTGTCCATTCTCACTAGACAAGTTTCTCCAGAAGAGCCCAAGCAGGCTGCAGACGTGACTGTTGAGGGCTGAGCACAGCTTCAGCATGTCTGACTGCTCTTTTGCTCAGCTGGAAGTACAGCAACTTTGCCAGTTAATTATTCTTTATATTGATCGACAGATAATATTTTTCAAGAGAAATAAACTTAAAATCTATGGTTTGGGAAGAAATCCCACATTAGCTATGCAAAATGAAAGTATCATTGATTCTAAGGAATAATATTATACTTCAGTACATTTACAAAGTGAAACTTTAGGAGTATAAAACTAACTGCTCTTTCAAATAAAGTCAATGCTATATAAACACTGTGCACTGTATTTTAATTGATCTTTTCTCAGACTAAGTTCCAACACGCATACTTTAGTTTGACATAAGACCGATTATCTGCATTATTTCACCAGCTGCCACCACCTTCTTTCTTCATCCAACTAAGTACAAGACTGAGAATCCATAAGACTTTGACTCCCACCACTTCCCTTCTTTCTGTATTAGCTCCTCTTTTCTTTGTATTAAACAGCACACTAAAAAAAAATATCTATGTATAGCAAATTTAAGTTGACTGCAGTCGAAAGTTGTGGTTTTTTTCGCTACTCCCATTTTTGTTATCCAAACAGTACCTTGCTGGATATACTTCAGTTTAGAAGGCCATCAACTTTGATCTGGTTTTCATCAGTCTCAACGGACACAAAAACAAAGTGGCCTTTTGAGCACCTGTAAACAGGGAAGATCTTCTCAGTTTGTGCAAACCTGCAGCCTTTACCTATTTCTTTCTCTATATTAAGGCACATTGCAAGGTTTCACTGATGATTCTTTAATTCTTTCCTCTAATGTATTCTCCTACGCCACATGCAATAAAACATGGATATTCAAATCTAGATTGAGATGTTAAGGCTATGACTCTAAATAGCTTCACTAAACCAAAGGTGGAGATGTTAGCATAAGAGAAGACTGCAGCTCTATCAACTTCATGTTTCTGCATTTTAATTGCTTTTAATTGGGATAATCACTGGCTGATCTTTCCCTGTTTTGGCTGAGAGAGGTTGTCTCTGAGGGAAACTTAAGTTGTAGAGCTGGAGGGGGAAAACGACAGACATGGGGGACGGATGGGGACAACAAATACCCAAAACTTCTAAGACCTTCTTCCCCGAAAAAAAAGGGAAACAGCTTCCTGTCACTGCAGATATATTTTGTTAAGAATAGCAGCAACAGAGCAATCACTTCAGAGCATGAGCATCAAATTGAGTCTTCTGCTCCTCCGTTTCCAGAGACTGTTTCGGTAGCACATTCAGTCTTGAAGAACCACAATAATAAGTTTCTAAACTTCTTCAAACAAAAGTTGATTTCAAAGTACCTTGCCACTTAATCCATCTTGACATCATCTGTGTACAACATGAGCTTAAGAAACACATTCATCACAGCAGTCCCTTTAGTAAGTCATTTCCCATCACTTGTAGTAGCGTTCAACTTTAATGCACGCATGCAGCTCAGCTGACCATGATCTAGTGTTCACAGGTTTCCAAATACAAACTAGAAGGTTATATATTTGGTAACAGAACAAGACAGACCTAGCCGCCAAAACATCAAGAGGTACGAAACCAGTACACACAAGAAGTAGCTTTACACATGGACGGACCCCTCATTTTTCTTGCATTTTCTAGTAAATCAAACCCTATCCTGTAATTATTTCTCAAGTCATCTAAAGTCATCTTCATACTCAGGAGGGATACTCACCACCAGGCACAGTCATTCCTCATCAGTAATAACTTCTTTCCTCTCTCTGTAGGCTTGCTGGCTCCTCATAGATGGCAGGATGACACAACCTTTGCCTTTCATTGTTCCAAAGGAGTGAAAAATCTTGTTTGCAGATTGCAGTTAAGCTGCATCTTCTCATATCAAAGTGAAACCTGATAAGCACTTACATTCATATAAAACCACTGGCTTATGTCACTCTTAAGAACCAGGTCTCTTCCAGGAAGAAAAGTGAAAAGACTGAACCTATCTGCCGAAATTTCCCATTACAATACCAAAGAACAAAGACATCGCACAAAATGAAAGACAGCTCAAAAAAAATCCCAATCCCACTCCAAAGCCATCTGTCCTGTATGAGTGGTTGGAAACATTTATTTGTGGGGGGGAAAACTCCCATATAAACGTTAAAGAACAGTGACACGAAAACACAGCATCACTACATAGCTACAGTGACCCACTCTTCAGGAACATAAAGAGCAAGTTGTTTTGGTAGGTCCATAACTCACATGCTTGTAAATCCCCAAACCCAGGGATTTGCAAAGCGTGCAGCCAACTGGATACAAGCATGGATTTCTGAGCAAGAAACTAAGGCATCAGAACCGAATACCTGCCAGAGCTACAGGAGTTAGAGGGCCAGAGCTTGCCACCACTCCACAGCGGCTCCAAACCCTGCAAGCTTCCTCAAAAAGTCTAGTAGTATTACTCCCCTTCACGTAAAAGGTACCAAGCTGCAGATTAATTAGGCAAGCCCTACCTGATGTTCTGTTCATTAAGCGACTCTCCACACAACCAACTTCGGAAAAACCCTACAGCAGACGCCCGCGCCAACGTGCAGACCCTCTGCTCTGAGAAGGCGGACGCCAGCGGCACCTCCTACCTCTTTACACTCGTAGGAAATACCAGCGCTTCCAGCTGGGAGCCTGCAGTTCATTCCCAGCGCAAGGCAGCGCTAAGGCTAATATAGAGAAGTAAAAATACTATAAAGCCTGTAGGTGCCCTGATGAGCAAGGCAGGCGCCTGCGTAGCAGGCTAGCGAGCTCCCAGCACAGGGAAGAATTGCAGGGCATCAATATGCCTTTAATCCACAGCCCCAACATCGAGTCAGCAGCATTTTTAGTAAGAATTATACACGTTCACCAAACCATTTTCTTCAAATGTTTTCACAAATTCATCTGCCGGATTATTACGGAAACTCTCCTGCATAATAAATAACTTTCTGGAATAATTCCACGCGGAGCAGCAATACACTCTCAATGCTTGAAAGTTAGTTCGGCATTTCCATTATTAATAATTTCTTCTTAACTTCCCACACAGATTAAAAAAAACTACATCACTGAACAAACCCGGCACGTAGCTTAAGCTATAGGTCAAGTTTCTCTAGCAAAAAATACCGCAGTCAATAGTTTGCGGAGTTTGCTTGTCCCTCATAAGGTCTTATTTTTTATTTTTATGTTTTTGCACTCATAATAAAAACCCTGACATTATTTCCCCTTGTGTAAAACAAGCGCTTTAAAGACAGCTAAAAATCAGTATGCCAGTGATTCCGTGCGTGTGTCAATGTCATCAGTAAGGTAATCATGACTAACCAGCGAGCACCCAAGGCTATTGCTGGATCATTTCACATCAGAAACGGACTGATCTCTCTCCAACGCGTACAACAAAATGGTGCTTGGATTTAGGTTAATCACAGCCAGGCACCGTACTTAATTGCCACCAAGGTCACACAGTGATACCGGGGACATCAGCAGCTCGTACCCAGCAAGGTATGAATCAGAAATAAATAAAAAATCAAGAAGTTCCAAACCAGAAGGCAAATCCCCGGTTACAGAGCGAACACCCGAGCGGGTTAAGAGCTGCCGGGAGCCGCCAGCAGCGCCGAGGCCGGCGGGAGGGAGAGCCCGGGCGGCAGCTCCGCCGCGCCGCGGTACCGGCAGCCGCGCACCCTCCNCGGCTGAGGGGAAAGTTCTGGGTTTGTCAGAATTCGGTGGAAACGGAAGGGTCCCGACTGGCGCGCAGGGAGAGCCAAGCCATCTACTTGATAAGAAACAGCTTTTCAGAAAACCTTCCCCGGAGCGGCGCGGGGGTGGGTTTTAAACAGCGGGGCGCCAGCATTGCCGCCGCCATCCCGGAGGGGAGGGAAAGCTCCCTCAACTCGCCTTCTTCAATCGCGGACTGTTATTAGCGCTTAATTAAAGGCGAAGCCAGAGAAGCACAGCTT
>VZSF01008487.1:9193-93971 GCA_013398295.1 Chionis minor | reverse complement strand
GCACCGGGGGGGGGCGCCGGGCGGCAGCGGAGCCGGGCAGGGGTGCCCGCCTCATGCAATTAGCCGAAATCAATCAGGCGGCGGGCAGCGGCGCGGCGGCGGCAGAGCCCCGGCACGGAGCGCACCTCGCCCGGGCCAGCCCCGTTTTCCAGCGGGCGCCTTCAGCGAGGCGCCGCACCGACCCCCAGCCCCGGCGGGGACCCCTCTGGGCGGCCATGGCGCCCCCTCAGCCCGCGCCGGCTGCCAGCCCAGCCGGGGCCGCTTCCCCCGCGCTCCCGCCGCCGGCAGCGGCCGAGGACCGGCTCCGCTCCCCCGGCCCCGCCGCCAACTCGGGCGCCCACGAAGCGGCCGCCCCGGGAGGGCTGAGGGGAGCCAGGCGCGGGCGAGCTCGGGGGGAAGCGCGCCCCGCTCCGCTCCCCACCGCCCAACTTTGTCCACCCCGAAGTTGCCCACCTTCAAGCCGCCGCCGCTCCTCCCGGCCGCAGCCCCTGCCCGCCTCTAATCCCGCCGCTCCGCTCCCGCGGCGCCCGGCGCCTCTTCTGGAGCGGCGAAGCGCCGCGCTTCAGGCGGCGGGGCGGGGCGGGGCCGGGGCCGGGCCGGCCTCCTCCTCACCGGCCTCCTCACCGCCCACCCGCTCCCGCAGGGGGCCGGGTGCGTCCCCGGGGAGCCGAGGTGGGGAATGGCGGGGGGTTCTCCCGGGAAGGCTCCGCTGGAAGCTGGGCGGGAGCGGGGAGAAGCGGGTGAAAGGCGCTGCCGCAGCGAGGGGTTCCCCCCCCACCACCACCATGGGGCTGCCCCTTCCCGCCGCGGCTGGGGGAGCTCGGGGCGGGCGGAGGAATGTTGGCGCTTAAATAAAAACTCCATCTAATTTCTGGGCTGGGAGCCCGGGGAGAGAATCGGGTTCACGTAGGTCTCTGTGCAGGAGCCGGGTGGAGGTTTTATTGAATCTGGCTCCGGCTGATGACAGTATTAGAGCTGTGTTGCTGTAATTAAGGCTGAGCAGAATTCCTATGTCTCCCCCTTCCCCCCCCCCCCTTTTTTTTTTAAGCAGGTTGTATAACAAATAGTAATAAGTTTCCCGAAACCTCTATTATCTGTCAGCATCCCAAAGCAGAGCGAAGTGTACGTAATAATAAAGTGTGCATTAGTCTGCTCTGCCTCCGTGGAAGCCGCTGGAATTCCACCAAGGATGGATTTGGCTTTGCGGCCATAGGGAAGCTGCTGGGGCAAGAGAAGGGACGGACGTGGGGACCGTCCTCTGTCACCCAGGGGGCTCCTGGACAGGGTGGGGACGCTTTGCTCTCCGGGCGGCGGGACGGAGGACAAGAAGAAAACAGTTTGCTTCTTCAACGAGTAAGATTTAAGTTGCTGCCACCTCTGCTTCCCTTTTTAGCTGTGTTTTTTGGTGGTGAATTATTGAAATGTGCTGGCTGGGAAACGATGGCATCTCCTCCGGGCACTAGTGGAAACTCGACACAGCATCTGTTGACCCAGACTTTGTGTAGGAGCCCTGGCTGGAAGAGACCATCTTTGCTTTTACCCCTAATTAAGGAATATCCAGCGCTGAAATGTATGGAATGAACTTCTGTAACGCCATGTGGCACCGGTCTGAGGAAGGGATGTCAAAAAATAAATTAGAAAAAACAAGATGCATTTTTAATTGGCGGAGCATGATCACATAGGACTCATGGAGATGATAGAATAACTGTGATTTAACGAGGTGCCGTTGATGAGCTGAGCACGGAGAGTCATACTAATGTGGTTCAGCTGAGCTTTGGCGTGGAGCAGGAGTGTGCACTCGGCCTGGTACCGTAGCTCGGCAGATTCATTAGAAGGTGGTAACTCCATCACATCTCGAAACCTCCACTTTGGGCTTTTGCCTAGAAGATAATACCCACTTTTCGTTATTATTACACCAAGTCTGATGATAGGACTAGGGTTAAGCCCTAGTTTTACAGCAATCTCTAGTGCAGGTAGGAGCATGGTGGCTGTGGACACGTCTGCGGGGTCTGAGCACGGAGCCAGGAGCAAAGCCCAAAATGCAGATTTGGCTTCCTCACAGGTCTGCCGCTCACATATTCCCTACACCCCGATTCACTTGGGCTTATGAGAGCTGACAAGGTCATGGACCTATGGCATCGTTCTCCACTTGGAAATAATAGCTTTAGCTGTGCAAGACCAGCATGAGAAGGATAGCCTGTATTTTTATGCTTGACTGACCACAGGAACTGCTAAAATTTTGAAAATGCATTCTGCGGTTTGCCTTCCCTGATGTCCTTGGTCACCTCCAGCTCAGCCCCACGTTTTGACTGCTTTGGCCAACTAATATATTTTTCCAGTTTCAGTTAAGTCAAGGACTTCGAAGTTACACTGTGTAAAAGGTGCAGATTTTTTTTTTTAAAATTTGTCAGAGATGCACTTGATGAGATTGTGAGGTCAAAAAACGACTAACCTTAACAAATAAAAAGGCACAAAAAGCACTCTTTCCCTCAATTATTTTATAGCAACCCAGGCATGTAGAAATAGTGGGGTTTTAAGTGCTTTTCCTGTATTCATTTCAGAAAACACAGCAATCGTGCAGTATCACTGTATACTTAGTGAAGATAATAAATTTGTAGGCAGTAAACTCTCTGAGGCTGGATGGCATGTTTTCACACAGTGTCTGGTACTATGATGCCCTTCTGCCATCTGGGGTTCCTGGACCTACTGTAATATACATTTTCAACAATAACAACTTAATTGCCAGTCTCATGCTACTTCCAGCTTAATGATTTTTTTCATTTCCACTTGTCACTCAGGCATCACTGTCGACATGTCTCAGAAATTATATGTGAAGAACAGGGATGCTTCTACTCTGCTGTTGTCTAATTAATGCTTCCTAAGGATTAAAGTGGAAAAACCCCTCACTTTAATTTAGGAGCGTGGCTGTAAGCAGGTAAATGAATATGCTATTTAAACTTCCCAATTGATAAATAATTTGGTTGGAAGACCCAACTTAACCCTGTCCACCCTGATGCCAGAGGGTGTAGACCTAAAATATCAACTGACCGCTTTCTCCCATTAACTACGCCCCTTTCACTGCTGTCTACCAACTGTCTATTTTTAAGTAATATTTCTCTTGCCACGTTCACCTTTTCAGCACATGGATTGCCTATACAACTGTTTTGTGCACTGCTGTTGTCCACTGTCTGCTTTGACAAACCTTGTTTTTTTCAAGTTTTAGATGGGAATTTAACCAGTAACAAGTAGACTCAGATCCACCATAATTTCCTCCAGAAAAATCAATCATCGCTTGTCTCCTAGATGCTTTAGCTTTTGAAGACTTTCTCTTACCACTGTCAGAAACACCAACTAACTCACCGCAGGCTTAAATTGAACTTGTTTTGCAAAAGAGCTCTAGGACGTTGTCAAAATGGGATGTAGTCGATGGGACTCGATGGGCCCTTAGTCTGGTCTTACCACTGACTATCACTGCTATCAGTTTCTTTGGAGGTAGATAAATCAATTAATGTAATCTGAAATAGCCACAAGCCACAAGTTGGATATTAAAATTAAAAAACCCAAACAGTTCAAAATGAAGTTTTCTGTCTTTCTGTGTGTAAGGGTTATATCAGCCTACCTTTTCCAATCACGCTTTCAGACATAATAATGTCGATGATGGAAATGTATGGACAAAATACATGATGCATCGGACGCAGTTAAATGAGTAGAAAATCCACTTTTCCCAGTAATATTTTTGTGAATCTCATTTAAAGATGAGTGTTTAATGTAAATTTAATCTTTCTAATTCTTAAGAAATGCTTCTTTCCTTAGGCCAACATTGATATCAACTTATCGGAGGCCTTGCTCTGCAGGCGCACTTAATAGATTATGCATTTCTTTCAAGACGGAGGTCAACTGGAGTAGCTAGATGGTATTTTGAATATGTATATCACGCGATAAGCCGGCCAGTTCTTCAAAGCACAGGGCGACTCCCCGTTGTGGCGGTGTCAGGGGATAAGCTGTGTTCACTCTGGTGCGTGGTCCACAGCCACCTCACATCGTTGATGTTGCCAACGCTGACATGCTCCTCATGCCCATGGCCATCTGTATTTTGTCACCATTTTGTATAATCCTGCTCTCCGTAGGCCTAGGAAGTGTTATGTTAAAAAGGGATAGTGTTTTTAGAAGCATCCAGCAACAGTCTAGTCCAATTTTGCTGAAGTCAATGGTAACACTTCTTTTGGCATCAGATGTGATCGATTAAATCACCAGCATCTTAAAATTTCCATTTCATTGTCTCCATGAGCTCCTGCTCGTGCTAATAAATGGAGAGCGTAACTGGTGTTTGGAGCAGCAGGCAGGAAGGACTGGGAGGGGGAGGCTAATGAGAGGCCCTGCCTGTATTAAGGAAATTAATTATGTGACTGGATTAAACTGCAGCACTGAAAGTCGCCTCACTTTGCCCTGACACAGACTATACGCGTTAAAGGTTTACGCCGGTGTAATAACCACAGTGGTGTTGTTATATGGATGCAAATTTCCTTAATGCAGGCAGGAGCGAGATCAGACCACAGCGACTAATACAAAACCGATCAAAGAAAGTGAGTTATGTGCAACGGTACCGGAGAGCGCGATACAGAAAGAAAATGGTAATCGGAAGGTTAAGTGCCCAGTGAGTGCAAACTGATATACAATATCTTGAAATTGCAGAGAGAGAAAATTAAAATGGTGAAATGATTTCACATATAGGTAGATGGAGGCATAAAAGCAATCTGTGAACTATGGGAGGGAGAACAGGGTGAGAGCATATTTTCGGATGTACAGCCTTTCGCCTATTAGAAAGGAATAAGTGATTGAAGGCTAATTCCCATATACAGGCAATTTTACTTTTGTTTTTATTTCAGGCTTTTTTTTTAACTCTGCTTTTGCATGTCATTGAAATATTTGTGTATTAATAGATACTAATTTTAATAGCATTACAGTAATCTGAACATCTGCAGCTACTAGGCCTTAAAATACGATTACTTCCCTACATATCAAGTTATTTTCGCAGTACTTCTGCCTGATTTTGTTCCATCAAAATGCAACGGATCGGTTCTTATCATTACCTATTAACTGGCAACCTTGAGATGGAGTGTAAAGCAGAAACAAGCCTGATGCCTGGAGGCCTGGCTAGCAATTCAGCAGAAGGCAAAGACGTTTTATGGCTGTCCTAAAATCTAAATGACTGGCTGTGTAACTTCCCAAATCACATAGAATTAAATGCAAAATTATATTCCCACCACCCCTGCCATCCTTTGTTCAAGCAGATTGCCTGATGTACTGTTCAACAGTTTACTAGATATAGAGCATTTTCTAGATTAGGGGGTTGAATTCTACCAAAAATTCAGTTTAGTTTATTAGAGAAACGAGGTATTTTGTTTAGAGCATGGAGGACCTCCCGCACGGCATGCGGGCTCTCTTAGGAGGAGAAATGACTCCTCTCCTGGGCTCAAACTGGCTTCTGAAGAGGTGAACACCCAGAGGATAGGTGCATCCAAGGCATGGCTCTGAGTTTGCTGTTAAGGGCTAGAAGGCAGAAGCCAAAGCGTAGGCAGCTGTTGCCAGTAATGCTGCGGTTAGTACATTTTTGACCAGCAAAGAAATACTCCTTTGAAACACTCCAAAATGTGATCGCCATCATGCTAGGGGGAAGCGGAGGAAAGAGCAGGCGACTCCTCCTTCCCTTCTTCTTAGGGTGACAGTGACTTTTCATTCTACTCAAAAGAACTTTGAAAAATCCATATTTTTAAAGTTGTTTCTGTAATGGCACAATATTTGTATCCGAATGTGATGCTGAATTTTAGTCATCTCCAAAGCTTTCAGTTCTAGCTGGGAAATTCCTGGCAGTCGTGACACACAAATATTAAGAATTCTCTTCATCATATCAGCCATCAGCTAGTATTTCTTACACAGCGTCCTCCATGCATCCATGGAGTGGTGCTCCAGCAACGTAGTTCTCTATGTTGAACTTAAAAAATCATCTGACATTTTAAATTGTAATATGATGAAGTAGGTTCACGTTTTGATATTATGCAGTTTCATTCATGAGTTAGCTCAGGCATCCCAAGCATGTCTGAGGGGAAAAAAAAAAAAAGGAAAATACATTTAATCCTAAACTTTGTCAGCAGGATCAGATGCAGCCAGATAAAACAATGAGCATAAATAACGCTGACCTATGAAGAAACAAAATGAAAAACAGCATACCTGAAAGATAAACAAGACAAAAAAGTGCCCCAAGAGCTTCAATCTGTTGAAGTATTTCAGCCAGTATTTATGTTTGTCGCTATGAAAACATATGCTTTAATTCCTGCCTAGGTTAAGAATACTTTCCTAAATCAAGTACTAATAATTCTAAGATCTATAAATACCCTGATGGGAAAACTCTGCATCTGTAATGCATACAAATGACCCTGTGCAAATGCACTTTGAACAGAAACAATAAGGAAAACAGTATGTCAATGACCTCCAACTAAAATGCTATTGAGTCTCAACATGAGGGCAGTTGCGGACCGTAACATACTGAAAGCAAATTTAAAGATCTTTAGAAAATTCTAAAATGAAAAGTATGAGTCATAGAACATTCAAGTTGCTAATATTATTGACTACCAGTGCCACATCCCCTGACTTCTGGGAATTGTATTGGAAATCCTCAAGGATGGCACTGCCGTCCAGCTAACACACCTCCAAATACAAATGGAAGTCACAGCCTTTAATCAGCACACAGTTATCTTTTTCTTTTTCTTTTTTTTTAATGGCACGTTGCTTTACCTTCAATACTCTACAATTTTATTAATTTCAGTTGAAAACTTCTGTAAGGTGAAGGTTATGGAGTAGTACAAAGGGCTTTTTAAGGAGAAAATCCTACCACTCCTGCAGGGCACGTGGCATTTTATTCCTTGAATGTAAATGAACAATTCTTCCGAAATTGGACAAGATCCCCTCAATAAGCAAAGAGCTGCTTTCAGACACAGGGAGACCATTCCCATGGTCCATGGCTCTCTGAATAGTGCTATTTCTTGACTGTTCTTTCATCTTCCCAGCTGCTCCCCATTTCCCAGGGTCTGTAAGGACCTGGTAGAGGAGGATGCTCTGCTGATCCCGTGGGGCTGGAGGACTGACTACCCTGCTGGTTAAGGCTGTCACTGTACTGATAAAAAGCATTTCCAGGAGGGAAGAGATGCCCAGATGGCTTTTTCTTAACTGTTTTCAAGCTAACATTTGGAAAGTCATTGTAGCTCTATCTTGTAAAGACATCTCAAGATTGAGGGAATTTGGAAATGCTGGAACTCGCATTTATTAAGGATGCTACTGCTAACTCCAACTTACCCTGCTGCTCAATTAGCTACACAGACTATTGTAAGAGTACCTACACGCGCCAGGAAATCTGCTCTTCATCTGTGGCGCATCAGGAAAAATGAGTGACAAGACAGAAGGAATCAGTTTTAAATTGTGACGGGAAAAGGTTCACAAATTCAAGAATTACTTTGAAAAGTTTGCACGGTCCCTGCTAAGGCTAGCTCTTTTCTCGCAGGCGCATTACTCACGCTCCATCTATATGTTATTCTTATTATCCCTTCTAAGCTCACCGCAGAGCCCAGGGTCTCCGGCTCAGTTCCTGGCATCACGCTGAATGATTGAGCCAGAACCTTCCTTACGATGGTTTGGTGGAGTCTCGATACTTTTAGCTATGTTGATCCTTCTCCTGACCTTATCACAAGCCATGGTTCTATCCATGGCTGGCAGTTTCCCACATTCTTCAGTAATTTTGTCAAAGTTGGGGTTTTTGACAGCAATGGGCTGGTTGGCTGGAAGATAACATCTCTAACTTCAGGGTTAGAATAAATCCAATATTAGGTTTTCTACTCACTGAAATCTTGCACATGGCTATCATCAAAAATTTGCAGACATTGGCCAGAAAGTGGAAGAAAATAAGTTACTGTTTTTTTCTGTATTTTGTTAAACTTTGTCCTACTGGACACTCTTTCCATTAATTGATTATTCCTTTACAATTTCAGGTAAGCCATTCATCTATTGGATTCAGGGTTTTTCAAAGCCTTTCCAGAAATAAACACTGGAATGACACTATAATCAGATATGCATGAAATGTAGAACTGTTGTTTTGTCATTTTCAAGCCCATGGTTTATGCTAAGTCCTCTCTCATTCCCATTATGTGGATTTCAGATGGAATAATACAACGAAAAACTAGCCCGAGATTTGGTTTCTCATTGCGGAGGTGGGGGGGCTTTTTTACATAAAATTTGCCAGGTTTATGTATAAAATTTGAAGTAAGAAAACCCAGATATTCCAATCCCTAGTACTTAAAAACAGTTAATTCATGTTCTCTGGTTTTAAGGTATTATTCTAATCATGCATTACCATCTCTCTATCTTCCGTTCCCATAACCCAATTGCCCGAAATACTGCTTGCTTTATAGAAACACCCAAACACTCTTGCAGTTCTGGAATGCAAAATCATTTGAATAGCCTTCTCTTCGCTATTAGCAGTTCCTGGGTAATGCAGTCAGACTCCACAAAATGTTCATTATTAGAAATAGATGCATATTATTTTTTTCCTATGAATTTTTAAATTGCCTTTATTATGGCATGCTGTGTGTGAAATGAATGTGATTTAAACAGTTGTGCCCTCTACTGGCATAAAGGAAATAATGAATAAAAGAGAAAAATACCTTATTTCCAGATGTTGCACCAAAACATTGTGCCAAAACCAACTTTTTTTTTTTTATAGTATCTTTTAGTCACATTTGAAGACTAAATTATTTTCAACATTAAATCTTAGCACATTAATTGCTTACAGATTTTTTTTTCTTTTTTAATATAAAGGACCATTTAGACTACTAAGGCAATATAAAATGGCCTTGCCACAGATGAACATGGTGGTGTGGATGGTACGTTAACACAGTTAAGAATAAATTTATTTTTATGAGACTTTTAGAGAGCTATCCTATCAGCTAGAGAGTATGAGAACAAAGCTGTATGACAAAATCCCTTGCAAAGTTCGTAGAAACTTTGGAGCATTCAACTATTGAAAAGAAAGTCTGTAGGAGTTGATGCATAATGTGAAGTAGAATATAGAATTTCATATAATACAGGAGTATTAAGACCTCACCCTCTGCTTCTAGCCAATCCTTCACCTTCCATTAAAAAGAAAGCTAATAATTTTCTGTCCTATCCCCCACTATTGAAGTTGTCAATTGGCATTACACTTGAATAACAAAGAAACAAAAACATACCCTTTGGTAAGAAACTTGCATACTGCAACTTTCCAGCGTGGGCAGGATTAGTCACGGATGCTAATTGAAATACTAATTGACATATTTATACCATCATATAAAATCCATTCAACACAGTGGCAATAGTGTTCTTGTCTAAAATAGCTGTAGCATCCACGTGGAGAACAGTGACAGACTGAGAGTCGGCTCCAAGCTTTTAGCCAAGTAGGAACATTTCAGGTTCCTCATTTTTCACCTTTTATAACATGTGGTAGCTACAGACTACGGATTAAATAGATACCAGACTACATTGATCAGAGAAGAAGAAAAATAATTACCTTCCAGAAAACTTAATAATCAGCAGATGAATAGGCCAACATACTCTTGCCCCTTCCTCTGGCTCCAACATCATCCCTCTGTAGTGGAAAGGGAGTTTATTTACCAGCAGAAGCAAAATCATTAATCACAGAATTAAGTTGTACTGTACCCTATAACTGGCTTTATTTTTAAGTAACTGAATCTGGAAATGAGGTAGGTACAAATAGCACGGGGTCAGCCTTTCGGAAGTCTCAGTCTGCTATTAAGTGCTTCATTGCCAGAGAAAACGACGCCATCAAAATGAACTGTAATCATACATGAAAGCAGGGGATAGACTCTTGTGCTTACAACACAATTCTTTCTGCCAACTTGTCTGTACAGAGCTTTTTTATAATAAAAGTAAATATTAGTATCTCGGGCATGACTATTGCTTTGAATTGCTATGTGTTTCAAACATGTTTAGATTTACGGCAAAATCTTTTTTGGACAAAAAAAAAAAGAATCCATTAATATTCCAGGTTAAAAGTCTGCTCTGTATCTTTGCTGAATCAGTGGAAAGCGGAATATTTTTTTATGTATCACATGATTATCTCAGAGATAAAACCCAGTTCCATTGCCATGGATTTCAAATATGCTTGAAGGGAAGGACGCAGCGGTATGGGTGGGTAAAGCAAAGGAGAACGGCCCCGAGGAGCGAACAAGAGGACTAGGAAACACAATCAAAGAGGCAAATCAACAGATCTCAAATGGTAGGGGGGAAAAAAAGGGAAAACTACAACATGCCACTGGTACCCACAAATTCTGCCACAAAACTCATGCAAGATGAATAGAAATGCTGCAGATGGACAACTTTGTTATGTTTTGTGTGAAACTACAGGGACGGTTTTAACTGGAGGCAAAAAAAGGAGGTGGGGAAAAAAAAGGAGGCACAGAAAACCACTGTGGCTGCGGAGTTAAGCCCGTCTTCGGGAGTGATGGAGAAGAGGGAAAGGTGGCAAAGGGGGACACTTACTCAAACGCCGGGAATAATTGGCAGCTACCGGGTGTAAGGGGCTCTGTGTTGGCAGCGTGGACCACCACTCATCTCCTGGGCACTCCTGGTGAACGCTGCTGTGACACACGCCTTAAAGGTGGGAAAAGCTAATTACTCCAAGAATCAGGGTCCGTGTTTGCTGGGACTACTGCGTGAAACGACCAGGCTGGAGAGCAATGCCAGCCAACCTCTGGCACCAGGGAAGCCCTGCCTGTCCCAGCGCTGGTCTCTCCTTTGCTAAGGAGAGCGGGGAATGATGCCAGCCTGTCTGTGACCTTCTCTACCTTCCAGCCTGGGATCCCCAAACACTGCCCACCTCCAGGCAGCTTTTGCAGATGAGTTCACTCCTTGCTCTTGTAATGAGCTGCACGGGACAGCGTGGACTTAGTAGTAGATGGCAACTTATGAACTGGTTACAACAATTAGCCAGGGCAGCTGGGTCTTTAGGCACCTTGGTTAGGCACGAGAGCCAATTAGAGTCTCATACATATTCATGCCACTTCACCCACACGCCCAGCAGCGCTTCCCCAGCCCTCTGCCCAGCTCCTTCACTCCGGCACCCACCCAGCCCACTGTGAACCACCAGGGAAAAGAACTTTCCTTTTGCATTTCGTTGAAATCGAACATCTGCTGTGGCTGTAATTTGTATAGCGGAGACGCAGAAAAAGCACATCTGATATGGAAGATAAACCAGCCTGGCCAAACTTCGCTCCTGCCCTCAGAGGCAGGGAGTCCGTGCTGGATCCTCCTCCGCAGGCACCTGGCTCCATAATGGCACCGCCGTGCCTTGCTCAGCCTGCTGGGCCACAGAAACATCTCACTTCCAGTAACAGACTCGCCCCATAGGGCCACCTATCAGATGACTTCTCTCTTCTTATCTCCTTAATAATACATCTGTGATTTTATCTTGCCCTGCGGTGGAGCTGTAATTGCACCCGCCGCACTGAGGCGGTGGGAGAGAGCGGTGCTGGGCTGTGACGGGGGAGCTGGGTCGGCTCCTGGGAGCACACACCCCTCAAGGGAGCTCAGACGAGCCTAAAACCTACAAGCAAAACCCGGGCGCCCCGTTTCGTGACCACGCAGACCCGCTGTGGGTTGCCCGAGCAGCCCGTTGCACTGGCCCCGTGCCTTAGGTGAGCTTCCAAGCGCGGGGGGTGGCTGCCTGGGACCCCCCTGCAATGCGGCACCGCGTCTTCTAGCACGTTGTAATCTACAACTGGTAAAACTTGATCTCTCAACAACTTAATTCAGCTTTCGGCTGCCTGCTTTCTCCCCCTTTTGTCTGGTTCTTGTTTTATAATTTTTTCCCTTTCTCTTGCTGCAGTTCTGCTTGTTATGGGAACTTTGGAGAACAGACAAATAAACAGATCCGTGTTTGATATTTCTGTTTAGAAGTTTGTTTTGCTTTCTTCTTCCATTGCATCAATATTAACATGTTGATTCATAAGCAAAATAAATAAAGTCTATAAATACATTCTTTCTTTTTTTAAGTCGTGAAACCTCAAAGTTGTGGTTCCCACAGCAACTGCACAACGTGCACATACATTAAAAGCAGGATATTACCACCCAAGGCAGCAATCAAATATGCATGAGGGACTTACATTACTGGCACTTGGAGGACTATGCAAGTTTGAAATCCCAGAGCCACGAAACATCTCAGGTCTGTCCGTGTCAGTATGTTGGGAATGAAACATCCCGGAGATGTCAGTCCTTATGGGCACAGTGGAACTGGATTGTGCCCGATGCAGGAGCGCTTACAGGAGAACAGGGTGGTGGCACCTTTAGTGTTGAACCAACTGGCCTCAAAGATGTGAAGCTAAAGATGCTCTGGGTAAAATAATTACTGGTAATTAGCTGAAATCCACAACCAGAAGGTGTCATAGCAACCAAAGCATTATGAACAGAAACCGTTGTTCACTCATCAATCCTTAGATGCTATGAATGAATTTCTCCCAGTTTGACTGAACAGGAATGAGCAGT
Organism: Chionis minor; assembly: GCA_013398295.1. NCBI lineage: Eukaryota > Metazoa > Chordata > Aves > Charadriiformes > Chionidae > Chionis > Chionis minor. Next base: position 81,386 of record VZSF01008487.1, on the reverse strand, counting down.
GCTCTGTACATTGTTGGAGAAGTTCACACCATCTATTCGCTGTATCTTTTACAACCCATGAAATGATTTCATTGGCTAAAAGGATACTCAGCTTCCTGGTCTCCGGATCTCCACCAGCTACCGGCTGATCAAAGTTTATTTTTCTAGGTCATGTATTTGGCATCTCAGCACCTAACCATCCTCAGCATTGTCAGCTGGGATCTAAGTTCACACCACTGACTGCTCCCTTATAACTGACGTTCTCTTCTCTGCGCCTTGCAGTCTTAAGCAAAAGTTTTCCAAGAGTGTACGCAGTGCTGTCACTGTACCCGGAGCCAGGAATTCCAGCATCTCCCTTGGCAGGTCTAATGTTGCTTGGTAATCAAACGTATGTCTCCTGCTGGCTAATGAGAAACAGCTCAGAGACCCCCATTCTCCATGAGGTGCCTTGAGAGAAGAATAGAGAATTCAGATTTAAAAATTTAACTCCAGAGATTATTTCCTTTTCCATGGCCTATTATCACAAATAGAAGCAGTAGGCATCAAATTTCAGGGATAAAAAGAGAAGCAGCATGACATCAAGTGACTAAATGTCTTGGTACTATTAATCTCTTATAATCTAGTAAATGAAAGGAACTGGAGGATTCCAGAATTTGAAAAGAAGAGCCATTAGCATGTTTAACTATAAACAGCTAGATGTTTTATTGAAAAAAATGAGCAAGTGGTTAAATGTCAAGATGGAACTTCGAATTCTGTTAAGCATATCTAGCTCAGGTATTTTCTGGAACAGGTACCGGGCTGGCTAAAGACCAATTTCTTTGTGATCTCATTGAAAACTTAGGAAGGGAAAATTAAGACATCATATATACATAGAATTTTAGCCAAATTAATCTTTTCACTACGCGAATGACTTTTGGATTTGGCTCTTCACTTTGTGTGGTCAACAAATACTAATCTCCAAATATGAAAAATGTTTAGTTTTTTTATTTTAAAATGAGGAAATAAATAAATTAAGGAAATAAATAAATTCACATTGGGTTGAGAATCAAGGACAATTTGTTTTCCTGGTTGCCGAAGTTTCCACTGTGAAAGACGTGCGATTTAGATTTTTCCCCTATGTCATTTTTGAAATGAAAACCTAGAAGGTTTCATAAAAGCTATGCCTTAGTCTTTGAGACTTGCAGCAAAGTTTTTTCTCTTGAGGTGGAATATGGAAAAATGGCGCTGTGAAAAACAAATAGCTACACAGAAATCACTATTACAAATTTGCCATGTACACACACAAACACATTTTTTCCTCATGGACAGGAAGAGAGAAGAGCAAGTACGGTAATTCAGTATCTCTTTCTACATTTTCATGGTTGATGTTTCAAATTATTAACGTTTAGGCACCACGTGTGCATTTGCAGACCATCTCAACTGCAGTGTTCCTACTCCTGCAGTATTCCTCCGGAACGTGTACCGGAGAGAGAATTTATGATCCAAAGGAGAGCACTGTCCTGAATAGTCACCTTGAACTTGCACCTAAGAATGGGGTTTTGCATTATAACCTGTATGTCTTACATTTAGCGTCAACGCGTGTGACGTTTTGTGAGAATACAAGTGCCTATGGCCTGTTTCCGCAGAGACTCTATCAGATTTGTTTTGTTAGAAATAAGTGCGATTAACATAAATTTACCTTAACAACAGTGACAAAATTTGAAAGTAATTGTATCAAAGCACCATCATTTCTGTGGAGCAAGTTTTAGCTGCGCTGTGAAATATGCCTTTTTAAACACTTTTTTTTTTTCCCCCCCTGAAAAGCAGCAGGTATTGCCAGCCAGATAATTTTTCAAAAATGTTCCAGGATTTCTTACGGATATTAATTTCTGTTTAAGCCTCTCCAAACTTTGGCAGAAAGACAAGTTTCATTTTTCTTTAACAAGTCCTTTAGTTGTGCAGATGTTGTAGCCAGATTGGCAATAAATTTTGCTGTAACAGTTAAGTAACTTAGGGAAGATGCTGTTATTTAATATTCTGATTCTGCGTCACCTTTTGAACCTTATTTTACAGGTGATGTATTTTATAGTTAGCATTCCATAGAAGTCTGCAAAACCTATTAGATTATTACGTTCTCTGCCAATGAAAGTCTGATTGTTGTTCTAAATAAGTGTCTGCGAAAGTATGAACATTAAACATTGTATAAGTAAAAAGTCCATTTTATGTCCCATTTCCAAATGGATACATGCATTTTGATTACACCTCTCTAATTTCCATCAGCCTATTTTTGTCTCTCCTTTATTGCCTGATTAAAAGCCTACTGAAATGAGTGGAAAATGAAAACTCTCATTGACTTAAGTGGCTTTGAAGCAGTTTTCAAATAGTTACTTCACATTGGTTCCTTATTATACTTGAGAAAAGCTGTGGTTTTTTTCCCCAGTTTCCATTTTGCCCTCTCACCAGCATTTTGCCTAAAGATTGGGAATCTATCTTTACACTTTTGTAACCTGGAGCATCTGCATTAGTAACAGCCCGTGAACTGCAGCAGTTCATTTCCCGTTCAGAAAAAGACCTTCTGACTTCTCAAAATACGGTTGATATTCCTATGAAATGGAGTGTGGCCTTTACCCTGGGCAACGTACGTGTCTCTCTCAAGTCCGTTTTGGCTGTGTTGGGAGAGATGCATGGGAGTTGCCCTTTTTTTTCCTCCTCCACCCGTTCCGCGGATAATCTAGGTCAGTGATTTCCGTCTTCTCTTCCACTGGCTGCTGGGGCTTCGCGCGTGATTTCTCAAAGCAGCGAAGAAAACCAAACCTGCTCCCAGTTAGCCAACAGTCACTTCAGAGGGCTCCGTGCCCTCAGCAGGATGTTTTTGGGACACCCACAGCCCCCCAAAACACCCCCCTGGCTGTAGCGTTCCTGCCTGACCCTGCTGCGGTGCTTCCTCCAGTCTTGGCATCTGCCGTAGGCTGATGCACGGCTGAGGAAGCTGCGATATTTAAGCTGCTGGTTTTGGCAGCTGTCTTCTGCCAAGAGCAGACAGGCTTTGCAGTTGGGGTTTCAGATATTTGACCAGCAATAATCCAAAATGACAAGCGAGCGGCATAATTGTGTCATAATACTCATGACAACTAACATTTTCAAAGAGCACGTCAGAACCTTCGCATCTGAAAGAACTAGTGGGCATCGGAGTTGCAAAGCAAGCTGGTTTTGCTGCAGCAGCCAGACTTACCATGGTCTCGGGGAATTTTGTTTTACTTCAGCACTTCAGTAAGCGCAGAATCTATCCCAAACACAGAAAAATAACATGCTTGCTGCAGACAAAGCAATCCTATTGAAAAAGGATATTTGCATTCCAGACCCAAGCCTTTCTGCCAGAGGATGTCCCTGTGGGATTTTCTGGCACATGAAAGATGGAGAATGAGGATCGTGCTGGAGGCACATGGGGACGGTTACATGTGACCCAGTGTGACAATCCCGGGCAATCCCAGACCGACCGACCCGAGGAGACCTCTCCCTGCCTCTGGTTCTCGCTCTCCTGGGGTGGGGACATCCATTTGTGTCTTCCTCTCCCCTTCCTTCCCCCTGCTCAGGCTTGGACCTGCAGCAGCCGAGGTCGGAGCTCCCCAGCTCCTCTGCAGCTCCCCGACACGCTGATCACTAGCTACTAGCAATTATCTGCTCTGTGGCATCTCTTTTTACTGCCCCCTGACCCTTCCTGCCAGGCTGTCGGGCATCCCAGCCAACTGTATGATCCCAGGGCACAACCGTCCGTTGAAGTTCCACCAACACCAGTATCGTATTTTGACCAAAAATCAGGCGCCTCTAATGTTCAGGGTATCAAGGCTGTGAGAAACCTTGGGAAGAATATGGTATAAGAGTGAACTTAGAAGTTTAGAGTCAGCTATTGCTGTCAGAGTTACCAGCAAGAACTTGCTCAAGGGGAAACAGCACACACCAATAAGTGTGTAAACAAACAAACTCGCAGCCCTTAGAAATTATGAGAAAAAGAGAATTATAGCACTGCTGCAGTCCCTAGCCAACCCTCGCGTTTCTGAGGCTCAGAAAATACCAGCTTCTTGCCTTAAACGCTTGTTTGTTCTTGCAGGGATTTAGGGGAGCTTCATGCAGATTCTGAATTGGACCCACTATTCACCCTTGCAAATTTTCGGCAGTCCTTTTAGAAAGCCAAGCGGAGAGAAAAATAGCTAAAGGTTTCTTCCATGGCAGATAGCTTTCTGTTGCACTGCAGTAAAATGGTTGGCACTCAGTGGAGCTAAATTAATAAAGTTTTTTATGACGGCTTGAAGTTACGGCTGCTATATTCTGGAGCAGATAGATAATTGGAGTGGTCAGAGTTGTGTCTGCAACGCTGTGAAATTGATGTAATAATTCTGGATCAGAAATTATCTAAATTTAGGAGAAAGCATGAGCATATGCATAATATATCTTCCTGAATTCTACTGAGACCTCTGGGGAATTGGATTGTGAGTTAATAAACTGTTAATTAAAATTCGCATGACAAGGAAAAAAAAGTAATTCATTAACTAGGTCTATTGACAGCTTCCACGATAAGGTAAACAACAGTCTATAATCATTAAGAGATCATGCAGAAATCTGGATGGGTTTGCTTATGTGAGTATTAACAGAGCCATTGAAAAGGAATTGCAAATACAGGCAAAAAGGAAATAGTTCCAATATGTGACTTTTTAGTGTTGGTTTGTATTTTGATTCTTTTTGCAGGGAAGGTTGCTAAGAGTTATGGCTGCCTGAGGGTCAACAAATTTCAGAAGGAACTACCCCTGTGCATCGGCCTGAAAAAATCCCAGAACCCTGAGCTTTGAAATTCGTGACACTCATACGGAAAAGTATCATTTGCTGTGATTTATCCTGACAGTTACATTATTGGGTGCATGTTAACCAGGACAAATAGCTGTACAGGAGAGGAGTACAAGGGTCTCCAAATTACACCTTTCAGGAACTTTTCTCTGTACAGTCTGCTGGAAACAGAGAACAGGCAATGGATTTTCAGAGGGTAAGATTTCACCAGCAAACTTGTATCAATTGGTCCGTAAATACACAGACCACTGCCAAACCTTTAAACCAGGCTGTACCATCGGGCTCCTAAAAGCTTTAACTATAGAAGTTTGACTGCACGGAGAGCAGAAATAGCAAATATTAACGTGGTGTCACCGTAGTCTCTTGTCTTTCATTACTTTGTCCTTTGAGGCTACTGTATTTTTGTACTGTGTATTGTGCTACTGGCACAATACAATAAACTGCTTTGTATTTCCTCTCGTATGAAACGTCCCTTTATGTCAAATTTGGTTTGCAGACTTACAGCCGTAGAGCAATTCCTCTCAACCAGAGAAGCAGTGGGGGAGTGTGAGGTCGTTGGCACATCTCCAATACCATTGTTAACAATTATGACATGACTGTCAAACCTTATTATCAGTGTTTAGGAATCTCTGTGAGATCCTGTAAGCCCAGCTGTTTGGCTTTTCCCTGAAATGCTGCTCTTGGAAGGCAAGAGAAAGAGGGAATGCGCTTTCCCTTTAGGAGGAATCAGCAAGTGCTTGCACAAAGCCACAGCAATCAGGTTTTTTGGGGGGTGTTGGTCCACTCTACCTCTGCTTATGGTGAGGTCCCACAGCTTTATCCCCAGCCCTGCAGCAGCTTGGTTGTGCTTCAGATTGCTACGAGAGATATTTTGGCAAGTGGCACATAGCAGCAAGCCAAGGAAGGATGTAGCCCCAAACTGAAATTTCTAAATTGGAAGGGAGGGGGGAGTGGAAGAGGAGGAAAGGGTCGGGAATGGGCTGTGCAGCATTAAGGTAACCTGTGTTCCTTGTTCTCAGCAGGACCAAGCCTGACCATCCTGGGGTTTTCCACCCTGTAAGCCAGTACCTACCTTCTGCGCTGACCAAAGTGAATCCCCACTTTGCCCTCCACGTCGCACCTTGCTTCATGTCATGGAGCAGTCTCACATTGCACAAACTGGTTCCTCGCTGGTGAAAATAAACTGGAAGATGACCCTGCGGGAACACACCTAATGCATGCTGGCAGGAAACAGGCATTCAGCCCATGGGACAAGACTAGCCTTGTTTTTCAATAAAAAACCCCAGAAACGTCAACACCAGCTACGAACCTGCTCCTGTTCATCTGCCCTACCTACTGGTGGCGACACAGACGGATGGAGCAGTACCCGCAGGGCTTAGCATCACAAAAGAATGCATCACAAAAGGTGAAAGAACAAGAAAACAGCAATCCTCATGTTTCAGAACAACAGCAAACTTCTCCATTGTCATATTTTTTGTCGCATTACGTCCAAAGGGAGTTTTGAGAAGAGGTTTGAAAGACTGCAGTAAAGTAGCATTGCAGTTACCTGCTGAGCAGAGAGGAAGAAGTCTGCAGACATCGCCAGTAGATGGAGAGTGATTATCACATGCATGCGTAAACCCTGCTTATTTGCTTTGTATCACCACTGCTAATCTGCCACGGGAGAGAGATTCTGGAGTTTTAAGATAAGATGTTCGGCAGGTCTCTGTCTCACACCCTAATGGCACAAAAAATAATAGCTATTACATTTCACATGCTGTTTCTTGGAGTCTGGAACATCCTTCTCCTGCTGGCCTTATCAAAACTCCCATTGTAATTGGCAAGTTTTCATTTCAGTGGGAATCTTAGCGGGGGGGGGGGGGGGAGGTCATTGATTTCTCACAACTGATTCGATCTTTTTACATGCCTGACTGCCCTAAATCACTACAAGTAGGAAACTATTTTCAAAATTTCTCAAGAGCCCTGAACGTATTGATTGAGTCTAACTTTGACTTCAGACACTAAATTCTTTCTTTTCCTTGAAAAAAACGACCCCTAACCTTCTACAAGGCTACTTGGTTTTAGTTAGCAATCTGTTCTTACTTCATTTATTTATGCTCTTCTCGATTGTATTCAAATGACGCCTTTGATAGCTTGTTCAAAATTTCCTTATTATCTTTTTCACATTTGCCAAGGAAAGTTAATTTTATTTTAATTTTCTCTCTTTGTGTTGGTTAAATTACTAGCCCTGATCTGTTGTTGTATTTTGTGCTAAATAGTAGCATGTTGCCTGTGTAGTCGTGTTTATATTTCTCCTAGATTCTACTATCCTCAATTGAACTGCAAGATTTTTGAAAGTTAGAAGTTAGTTAATGGGGGGAAAAAACCTTCACTGCTGGATAAATCTTTTTGGTAGTATCCTCCCTTGCCTTTATAAATATATCCTGAGAGTTAATGCAGTTCGCACGAAGATTGGTGATAATGTTTTACTTCATTTCCCCCAATCTATTACAGTGAACAGCTCTATTAGAATTGTAGATGTGGCCCGTCACGTTAAGGACCTGCAGTTTGGATTTGAAGTCACGCAAGGGCTCAGCACACAGAAACACATCTGGAGCCTCCAGTGTTCCAGGACCAGAAACCTTACAGGCTCAGACCTATGTTTTTTTGAAAAACAGATTAACTACACGGAGCTTACCTGAAGCACACAGAACAAAAAGGCAGCAAAATATAGAGAAAAATCAATTCATTCTTTCAATTAGGCTAGAGAACCCAATCTGGTTGTAATGCCTTTGTCACTCAGAAAGGTGAGAATTGTTCTCTGAGTCGTTAGCTCAGTAGTTATTTGGGGGGAAAAAAAAAAAAAGTAATGCCTATTACAAATGCTACAAAGAACAAACATTGAAGAAAGCCTTCGATGCAGAACAGAGAGCCTTAAGCTGGTCACCTTAATTTTTTTGTGTGCCCACTATTTTCAGTGGAGTCAAGCCAAATCACAATTGTCAGCTTTATATGCAGTAAAAAAAGTAAATGTGTTTAAAAAAGATCGTTTGACTATTTTAAACAAAAAAATAGATAACATTGGGTAGTCAAAGGCTTCTGCAATATGAAAAATTGTAAAATTGAAGGTTTGTACAAAATAATTAGAAAATCTGAGGAAACACCAAGCTGTTTTAAGGGGTAGTACTGGTAGTTTTTGTGGTCCTAACTGGACTACGTGGTATAAGGCAAAATAGCACTCATCACTGACAAAGGGGGACAACGCACGTTGCTATGGGTTGCTTCATAAGCAGAGCTCCAGAGCTTCCTTTTATTCCGTGTACTTGAATCGGATGTAAAATGCAACCGTAACGTTTCTTCTGCCAACAGCTGGTTAAACCTACCCGGAGCAAACACAGACTTCCACCTTGCCACTGCGCACACCGTGGTGCCGCGCTCCTCCATTCCAGCACCAGTCAAGCCTCTGACATCTCTTAGCGTTACTGCCACCGGAGACCACCACGGTGGCATTATAAACAGCTGTGATATTTGAGCACGACAACTATGTCATCTTCTAGATGACAGCTTCGCCATGTTTAGCTTTGGGGATGTCACTCCTCCTTCTTGGTACCCAGGCTTTTGTGACAGTTAATAATCAGATCTCAAAAATGCAATAAAGCTGTCTTGTGAATAATGCCAGAAAGTGGCCAGTTGAAAGCCAAGGCAGCAATTACAGCTGTAGCAAGCTGTACTTTCTGCTCCTGGATCTGCAACGGGAAACAAAGGGGATTTCTCAGCGTTTTGCTCCAGTTTCGATAGGCTATGAGCACACACACACAAAATAAAGCTGTCAGAGATGTGATGCCAACTTTTTAATGATGGTTATTTTAAACAACTCTGTGGAACTCAGACGTTGAGCAGAAGTTCCTGAAGAGGAAGGAAGGAGCAGAAAAAGGATTTAGTTCTTTTCCTTTTCCTCTCATTGTCACATTTTATTTATTTCTTGCATTAAATATGGTTTGAATAACATGTTTTCTTTAGTGCTCATTTTGGTTTCAGGTTTTGGGGGAGGGTTTTTTTTTTGAGATAGGGTTATTAGGCTGTGAGGTTTCATTGGGAAGGAAGAAAACCACAAGGGCTGCAGTCTGGGGACTCCAAAGACACAGATTTTGGTCTCTGCCCTAATTGCTGACAAGTGTCTTAAACTCTTAACTGTTCATATTCACTGCAGCCGGAAACAAATGGATCCTAGCGGTAAGCACTCATGGAACTTTTATCTAGAGCTCCAGAAAGTGAAGCGTCTTCTGCCACTTGGGCAATTCTTTCCAGCAGTGAATCACGGTATTTGCAGGAAGGTTGCAGGTTGCATCACCTGATTCTCATACCGTAATACGGAGCTAGAGAGGACACGGCATATTTTGTGGCATCGGATGAAGATTGTGTCTGATTCACCTCCACCTCCTCCACAGAGAACCAGATTTTGGAGCACATTCCCCCTGTGTGCAGGTCTGTGTTTTAGGCTGTGCCCGTTGCCTAGGCACAGAGCCAGAGCCTTGCGGGTGCCTTTGCGTGGAAATAAGAGATGTGAGCACACACTGCGGTTTACAGTGCTTGGATTATGGCTAAGCATGAAACACGTAGACATCTTGGCAAAAACCGAGCCCCGGTGGGAAGCCGTCCTTGTGAGCGCCACGTATGGGGTGCCGTAACATTACCCAACAGAGCTGCGATCTAAAATTATTCTGGTAGCTTTGCTGCAGAAACATAAAGCCTGTAGGAAACTCAACTTCATAAAAACATGCACTTATGCACACAAACTGTAATTTCCTATGAAAGTTAATCTTTTCTATTACTCTTATTACATTTGTAAATGGAATGCTGGTTTGAATTATAGCCCAGTACAGTACTTCTTTTATGCTTCAGTAGTCATTGCTTTGGTATTTCAGGTATTTATTGTAGAATCTTGTCAACTCTCATTCATCATACACCTGCATACCAGTCCTGCACAAGGATAGTTCGGAACCACGGCAAACTTACTGTTGGTATATTGCAAGTTAGCATTTCTATTGCCTCTCTGCAATAAATTAATTACTAAAAAATAACCAGCAAGTAGTTAAGCACGCAATCAAGTCAGTGGCATTACTTATGTGCTTAAATGTAACTACTGTTTATGCTACAAGCTGAATCCTGTCATAGTCATAAAATATACAAAATTGAATTTTGCCTTACACATATGATAACATTGATACTATTTTTAGGACGGATCATCTGCATGAAAATGCAGCTTCCTTTTCATGCAGAGAGCTTTTTATTCTGTGGGTACTGTGGAGAATCTTTAAAAGATTCCTGCTAGCTGTCAGTAACTGGTAGCAAATCGATGTAATCTGCATTACAATACTTGCATCATGACTTTGAAGACGGACTGAACTTCTTTGGCTGCCTGTGCATCCAGAATCACTTTAAAGATACCATTTCTGACATTCAGGGTTATCTTTGGCTTTGTTCCGATTCATTTCATTGTAAACTGAATTCAGAGGCAGCGAAAGAGTATTGAGCCAGCGACATCAGGACTGACACCTTCAGTTCACATTACACAAAATGCACAGTAGCACGAACCATGTCCTTGCGCCGGGCTTACAATCTAGCTACGTTGCCTTTGTAGGAAGGCAGAAAGGGTTAGAACAAAACTACTTATTGTATCGCTTAGATGCCTAAAGGCTTGCTGACCCAATATGACAAATCCTGCGTGATTCAATAGGAAGGCGCCCCAGTTTATCATCAGTCATTTTTTAGAGGCTGATGGGGTACTGTTCACTATAGCCACAGAAGACAATAATGGCACGTATTGCAGATATTAATATCCTCTGGAAACCCTGGAAAAATTGTATAAATGTACTTTCATGCACATTCTGTAGCTGAGACCATCCGAGCACAAACAAAATAATGTGTGCAAGGTTGTACTGAAAACAAAGCCATGAGAAAAAAAGAGGCTTTCTCCTCTGTGTTCCAGGAAGCTAACCAGATCATCGTCGTCTTTTCTGCCCTTTAAGCTAGCTGTGTAACCCCATAGCTAAAATACTCCCATACAAAATTCTGCAGCATACTTGAAGGTCCTCCAAAGACAACCCCTCTACAGATCTTTTCCCGTAAGTTGGATTGTTGCGTTGCTGCTCACACGGCTCTGTTTTATCCAACCTCTGTAACATTCACAGGACATCCTAGGAAGTAATTTTTTCCAGTTTCTGCTGCTCAATGATCTTCATGAGGGTAATTCCTCCCTTGAACTAGGCAGGGCTGAGCGCCACACAAATGTAGGCAGTGAGACAGCAACAGTCAGAAAGAACCAAACATGTACCAGCCGTTCTCTCCCCTGGAAAATCCTCTGTTCTAGGAAATCTCCTTTTGAGAGCTTCAGGTTTCCCATGGCAACGCTTTATTGATTCTGTATAAATAGATTATTCTTTCTTCAAACACTTATTATCTAATATCTCAGCGGCTTCAAGAGTCAATACGCAAAAAGAAAAACCATTAGCCAAATTTAAGATTGGGTTCTACGTTGAAAATTTCAAAGCACATGGAAACAGCCAAGTTTCAGCCACACTTCTGAAAGCATCGATACTTCTGCTAGCAGTTTATGCATAAGATGTCACATGAATTAATGTAGTAATGAAATGTATTCACGGAATAAAACATGGTAAGGGAATTTGTCCCTGCAAAACACAATACACCATCTGATTTCTTTGGTAAATAAACTAATCTTGGCCTTTCTAGCACTGGCCATGCTGCTATCGCTTTCATGAAGACAATGGGATAGAATATTTTTTCGTGAACTCTTTACATATATTAAAGTGGATTTACTGAGGCTGAAAACCTGCTTTTGTCTCCTTGTGGATAAGTCAAATATATTAATATGGTAATTCTTTCCCATATTTTTAATCCTCTCAACATGTTTTCTTCACGTATACAGTATGAATCAAAGATAGCAGGATTTAAGAGAACATTTGCAAATTTTATTTTGGCATATTGCGTAACCCAAGTTCAAGGTAATGGAATAAATTACGGATCCCTGAAGGAAGGAGAACATTGTCATTTCTGAAACTCAACTGTTATAATTGGGCATCCCAATTATGTAAAATCCTGTATGAATTAGTAACTACAATATTTCCACTGACTAGGTCAAAACTATTGCAAAGAAACAGACTTCTGCTCAGCATTAATTTATCACTGCTTTTAATGGAACCACCATGAATAAATTTGGTCTATTATTTATGAAGTTACCTACCCACCCATTCATTTCTTTTAATCACAATTTTCAAATCATTCTCTGCTCCCGTCTTTTCCTCTACCACTTATGTGGCAACCTTTTCCATATGCAAAATTATTCATTCAGATTTCTTGGTGTTTAGATTCATGATCCTTGCAAACGTTCCCACTTTATGGGTTCTTTCTCTTCTAAACAGCAGACTAGTGCATTCTGTCCAATATCCTAAAATCTTGGTATGGATGTAGGACAATACCTGTTCCTAAAGTACTATGAAGTTTTTTAGTTATTCAGTGAAAGAGTACACATGCAGCACATTCTAGTGTGATACAAAGTCTTTGGGAACCCTCTTCCTCTCAAATAATTGATGTTTTCTTTGGTTTGATTCTACATCAAGCTGCCTGAAGTGATGCCATACAGATAGTTTTTAAAAATGTGATCTCAGGACTATACGCGCTAACATAAGGATGATTGTTTCAAAATATAAAATTTGCTTCTTGAATAGCATTTCTATTAGCAGATTTCCTAAATGTGATGTTCAGCCTTTTTGTAGGCTAGGAGCCAATGTTTCACGATCTTAGTGGTATGGAACAGCCTGCCTTAATCAGGAAAGCATCATGCACATTTCTAGTAGGAAGGGCAAGAGATTAAATATTTTTCACCAGCTTCTCAAACTAAAGCTGAATTATATAGGGATGTCCTTGCCAACAGCAGAATAACGAGAGGTGTATTTGAAACTTCTGCTAAATTTAAGAATCCAAGATGCTGGCCGGTGTGACTTGCAGGGCTCAGATTGACTCTGGAAGTCCAGATTCTCCTCTGTCTCCCATGGTAGATGTTGAAAACTGCTGCCATCCCATCCCCTGAAGTGTTTTCTGTTACTTGGCACACTGATACTGACACGAGGAAACACTTGTTAAGAGCATTTCCTCCAAAGTTTACTCCTTTCAACGTATTTTCATGGTGTAGCCTTTCCCTGCCTTTTGCACCTCTCAATTGGTGCTTCTGAATTTATGAGGCTCAAAATGCCCTAAGCGCTTCCATTCATGTTTTATTCATGTTTTCAACCTCTCTTTTTATTTACCTGATACACTGCTTGCCAGAAGTAGTTTTTGGCAGACAGCAGATAATTCATTTTGTGGACATCTGCTCAAAATGTTTTGTGAATAATTAGAGGAGTCTATAGGGTCTATTCAATGGGGTTGAGCACTGATGATATCAAGGGATATCTGATCCTCTACTTCTGTTCTTAATAATCTAAAGATCTTCTTTAAAACAGAAAGTTCCTTCAGTATTTAAGTTATATTGCTATAGTAGAACAAATGAACTTATGCTAGGACATGTTGGGCTCCAGTCATCTTTTTTGACATATTTCATTGCCTCCACTCTGATGGTGGAAGCAGGAATAATTCAAAGCTATATATGAAAGAAGAGCTTCATGAAAAGAGCCGACTGCTGTGTGAAGATAAGATGCCACATTTTAATAAAAGAAATGCTAACTAAGTAATGGATGAGCACACACTTGTTTCATTAGTGCGTTTTACTTGCCAAAAATAAGCAAATAAAGTGAAAATTTTTCAAAGTATGTTTGTGCTTACCTATCAGTGCAGTTATTCATGCTCATTAGGTTAGGGTTATCCAGAGGTTATACCTAACCTCAGTGGTATAGGGTTATACCACTACATCTGGTGTAGTTTAGGTATTTGCATTATTTTTGCTCCAGTCCAAATATATCTGGAAAATCACTGGTTGCTACTGGTGGTCTGTTTCCATTTCACCAGCCTTTGTGTTACGGGGAAGCTCAGAATAACTACCTTCAGCAGTGTTTTAACCTACTTAAAAGCATCCAGTCTCTAAAAAAATTTTAAGATATAGCATATTGAAACATATGCTTTGGACAAGTTGTCGATGCTTTCATTTGTAGGATTTTTTGGCATGGCTTTAGAATACTCAGAAATAACCAAAATTAGTTATTTAATAAGTCATTCCTATTTTTCTTAGCTCCTTGGCAGACTAAATATTTCAGATGTCTATTTATGTTTCTCTAGAGAACTATTCTCATTAAAATTTGGTAACAGCATTTAAGCCTTACAGAATTTCATCCAGTGTGTCAGTGACACCAAATCCCACCTTTTCTTTTCCCCCCACCCCGAGCTGTACTCAGGCTCCCAACAGTGCACATCAGGCACGAGGCTGTTTTTGAAGACAGGTCAGGTTTTGTAAATGGCATCCCCCTTGCCAACTCAGCAAATGGAAGTTACAGTTTCGGAACTGGAAGCCAATCCACTTCCAGCCTGGGGTTTATAACGTAGTATATGCTACACAAACATCCTCATCACTGTGGAAATACATCCAATCATCGCAAGCCATTAACTGAGCCTACAGATGAAATTATGACGTGATTGTCTCCTATATCGGGCTTGTGAATTGCGTTTCGAGGGTTTTGTTCACAGCAAAAGGCACAAGATGAGCTTTCAGATAGTTAGCAATAGCATCCTTAACTACACTTTTACCTTGCTTCAAAGCAAGATTCATTTTCATCCAACCTTCATTTTCTCTTCACCAGTGCACTTCTTGGCTTGTCTGGGCTTAAGTGAGCTATTCTGTAGCCATTAATTGGGTTTTTTATTTTTTTAATGGACATCAACTAAACAAAAGTACAAGGACAGTTTTACGTATTTCACAACTTTGTTTTCTTCCAGGAAAAAAACCCTTGTGATATTTTCCTGTCTAGTTCTAGTTTGTTCTCTATAGGACAGAGTCTATTTCAGCACAGGCCAGCTGCTCCATCAGGGCCACCACCTCAAGACATTACAGGAAACCTTTGAATAATTTTTTAATTCTATAGAAGCATTATTATGTTGTACGTATCAGGGTAATCCAAGAATGATTGCATGTTCTTTCACATATATTTACTTGTTTATTTTTACAAATGCTATAAAAGTGGGTAACATATCTGGCCTGAAAAGGAAAGGTAACTGTTTGCTCTGAATCTTGCTTTTGCAGGTATTTCAGTGCCTGCAAATCTTCAGTATTTACACCCAGTGTTAATATTTAAGAACCAAGATTTATTGCTAGGTAAATAGGTATAGAGAGGAGAACACTGAAAATGTCATACCTGTTATGAAAATAATATATGTGGTCCTATTTTTGGACTACATTTCTAAATTTCTTATCTGAGAGAATAGGGTGCACTGTTTACACCTTTAAAAAAGTGCAGCTTAAAACCCCCATAAATTATATGAACCAGAAAGCTTTAAACAGTACGGCGCTTGCATTGCTAGACACAGTCTGCTAATAGAGAAGATTTGCAGAAAATTAAAAACATAAATGAGGTTTACCTATCATGAATGGTATTCTTGTTAGCTGTATCACGCATCTCAGCTGACTTTAATCCAATTGAAGAACGTGGGCCTGACTATCTCTGTAGCTAAAGGAGAAAGTCCTTTAGAAGTTGCCCCTACTGAAGGCAACTCATCCAACCCAAGAGAAGCATCAGAGAGGCAGAACAGGGAGGTGGCCACGTTTTACAGCAGAAACCTTGACAGCCTACGGATACAGCTTTCAGATGGCCAAATGTAACTGGGGCAGAGCATGTTGATTCATAGCTCTATTTATTTTCTTGATAATTATCTTCTGTTTAAAAAGGACTCCAAATGATGACAGCACAAACAAAGTTAAGCATGCATCGAGTGGCTTTAGCAGATTCTTGCAAGTATTGTTGACCCACGCTAATTACAAAAAGGAAGAGTACACAAGAGAGCTTACATGGGGGAGTTCCTCCACCATGACCAGTGGCTTTACCGGCACGCAAGTAAAAGACAGCTGGAATAAAGCACTGCTACTAAAGATTTACCATAATGTCAGAAGAACTTTAATTACGGTTGGCTCCAGGACTCTCTTCTTGTGATGACGCACTGGAGCTTTTCAGCAACTGTTCATCAGCAACATATTCAGCAAGAAATAGATGTTATATCTTACTTTTCTCCTTCATGTAATGAATTACCTGGAGCTGGTGGAAAGCATTTACTGGAACTCCTCATGGAAAGTTCAGGATAAAAGGGAAAATACATCTTTTCTTTTCCCCTCCCCAACCAAGTATTTGGGGACCTTTCTGCCAGGCTGTCTGGGACCTTTCAGCTATGCATTGCTTTTGCAGCAAAGTTCTCATTTGTGTTAAGCGTATTCTCTTGGAATATTAAAATATAGAGGTGGAGACAGTCCAAAAGCAAGCAAGCTGATTACCATTTCATGCCTTCTGAGGTCAGTTTGCACCACTGAAATAGCGAGAGTCTGGAACAGCTTTTCAATAGGAGAAATGGGAGCAATACAACCCACCACGGCTTAGGATGGGACAGCATAATTTTGTAAGCTATGGTTGCCAACATAGCATGGCGCAGAGTTTAGTTTAATGCACAAGGTTCCTTCCAGGCCGTGTTTCTAAAGGGATTAGATTAAAAAAAAAAAAGAAAAAAATCTCAGCCATTTCCTGGAGTGGAATTGGCTGAGATCAGGTCATTTTGAGGAGGCAGAGGTGGCCTATCTGAGGAAGAGGTACCCAAACGGGGTGGCAGCAGGAGCAGAGCTGGCTTCATCGGGCAGGTCAGGAGCCACTTGAGCTGCTGATGGCACTGAAGTAGCCTGGACATCTCCAGTCCAGCCCCTGCATCAGGGACTGAAATGCAGCTACCTGGAAGATGGGCTGCAGTTACTGTCTAAAAGTGCACAGATGGTTTAGTACAAGAAGTGAAGAAGAGTCCAATCAATATCAAACTGAAAATTGACATGTGAATTTTAAATAGGCAGAATGCAATTACCCAAATAGGAACTTGGACCAGGCTCCAAGCGATTGAGGGGCTTATATCTGTATTTTGGAAGTTTTATGGGCTTACATAGCCATGCCATGTAAATATCAGAAACAAAATAATAGCTGCACTAAGAGAGCTGCTCAGACTGTGGTTTTTGTGTAGTGGTAAAATGATGAAATCTCCCTGGTTTGAAACTGCGCTGCCATAGCATAGAGACTGAAGCATTCAATGTGCTTTGTGCTGAGTTAAAAAAAAGACAACAAAAAACACAGCAAAACAAGAAACCCAAAACAACAAGAAGACACCCCAACCCAACAACTGAATGGACCAACACTTCATATTCATTGAGACATGAGGTACCTAATACTGAAAACCTGATATATAACTGTAGACCCTCAGCACAGTCCTCCTTGATGCGTGCAGAGATCTGGGGGACACAGTATGTGTCCTTTTTCAGTCCAAAGCACCCAAACAAGCTACTGTCCTGCATCACCCCCTTCTGCAGAGGCCTGAGGTTCAGCTGCCCCCAGGAGCGCCCGGCTTTCCCCAATGTTGCCTTGAGCAGGGTGACTGAGAACGCTGACCAGAGAATGTCCTGCATCACTTGGTGGCAAACGGTCACTTTTGACACAAAGGACACCCACTGAACAAGTGATTTGGTCCTTACAAAAACATTTAAAAAAACATTTCTTAGAGGTCTCCTCATAACAGACTAAAACCCACACCGATGTGGGTCAAACTTTTTTTTTTTTTAATTTCAGCTCAAACAAGCGTATAATGCAAGATAGCATATTTGAAGAGTTGCATTTTGTCTTTATAGTTTCCTTTCTCCCCCTTGCAGTGCCTTCGTAGCATCCCTGCCAGTCTGGCATCCTGTGAGGAATGTATTTCAAAGTAGGAACGGCAATGTGGTGCTGTCAGATTTTGGTACTGATGCAGAATGATTTAGCTGTCTGCATGGGAGGAGTTTAGTTAAGAAATGACACAATTCCCAAGCTTGTCCAATAGAGTTATCTGAATTATTAGCTCCTGTTTTCTGTCTCCTTTAGAGAAAAATGCACCAAAAAATGGATATGATTTTTATTGTGCTTTGTCTAATTACCTTCTGCAGCATTGTTGTAAGACATGCCTAAAATTTTAAGCCACTAAGTATATAACTGAATTTTCATTACACAACAATTTCTTACTCATTTCAGAAACTGACCCTAATAATTTTAAGTAATCCCACAGAGAGATCCATTTCTCACTCACTGCCTCAGATGATAACTCCAGTTCTGGTAAAAGCTGCCCATTTTCCTCTTCTGCCTTTACCCCATTGTAGCTTTTTCCTTTACTTCCACCCCTGTTGCCTCATTGGGATTTTCCCCCTTTTAATGGGATTTAAGTACAGATTGACTAAGCAGCTTGAAGTCTTAAGATAATAATCTTTGAAGAAATCACCAAATTCTAAAGTGAATACTTGGATTTATTTATTTTTCCTACCCTTTTCCATTAGTTTAGCTTATGTTAATATACTGCAGTCCCATTGTCCCACTGTAATTCTAGCTTATAGGGGTAATGTTTTTAGTTCCATGACGTGCCTTCCAAAGTAACATGAGCTAAAACAAGTAAACACTCTTTCTGCTGGGTGGATATATACCTATTCATTTCAGAACATAAGTTGCAAAATAAATGTGGGTTGAAATTCAGAAGTGACATATGCTACATTATTGTACAGTACTGAGCCCAGGTGGTTTGCAAGCTGCGTGTTGCGTTAGAGGTACACTTTGGCTATTCTTGACTTGGAGGTTGGTACTTGGAAGCTGTGCCTGGGAAACCACTCATAGTTACTAAGCAACTCTGGGGGCCAGGGCTAGTTGGAATGTTCAGCAGCTTTCCTGCCTGCAACAGGATCTATACAACCCTGTAAGACCGGCTTACAGGAAGGGCCCTGAAGGGTCCTCCTAAATAGAAAAAAAAAAAAAAAACAACCGCACACATGTAGGGCATTGCACAACTCAACTCACAAATCAGTCTCTTCTTGTGTTTATACGGCATTTGTAAATTCTGCAGAGGCCAAAATGAGCTAAGTGTCATAAATCTTGAAAGGAGCTAGTACTACTTATATCTTATATATCACGAGAGGTATTGAGCAGCGCCACTGAGTTTTAAGAGGCTGAAAAGAAAGGGAAGCAGCCTGGAGCCTAAAACTGGAAATGGACTAATTAAGGGGGATGATAGACATTTCTCCAAGAGCAGAGGGTGTTCGTGGACTGTCACCAGGTGCCCCAGCCAGATGGGATGAGCAAGGCAAGAGGGAGAGGGTAAGCGAACGAGGCTGAGAGGTGCCGTCCCGGGCAACCGAAGGAGCAGGTCCCTTCGGACACGGGGAGCAGGAAGAAGCTGGAGATTAGGCACAATAAGCCCTGGCAAGTTTTACGGGCTTACGAGTACTAGCTCAAGAGGATCCCTGATGCATTTTTGCTTTGTATAACATCGTTCTTTGCTGCAAATCCGTGGTTTTAAGCAGATGTATTACTTTATCCTTTATCTCCCTAGTGATACCATTATTTCATTACTTTGTTTTTCTATTAAATATACACAAGTGGCTAATGAATCTGTTATTCAAAGGTTGATGGTAAACATGTAAAGAATCTGCCATCTTATGAATCTTGGATTCTCAAGGGTGCTCAGGATAACAGTGATTACAGATGAGTAACAAACTGCCAATTTTGGAAACATCTTTTTTGACAAGCAGAAATCCTGTAGTGGAAGAGCGTGAGACTAGGTGACCCAGAAGGTAAACTAATATACACGTTCACAAGCTAGTGCTAGTCCCAATTCTGTGCTGAAACAGAAACATTAAAAAACCCTCTAAAAACCTCTGATGGAACAGGATTTCTTTTTTCCCCCAAAAAGAAATCTCACCAATGAAATCTAGTCCATGCAAAATGATCAAGAATAATAACAAAGAGCAGAATCTGCTTCCTGGAGATCATGAGTATTCTGGCAAGTTTCAGGCCATATAAGCATAGTCCTAATAACCTGTAATTATAGCAGTTACTAGATGATGCTACAGCACTGGGAAAAGTAGGAGAGATTGACTTAAATATGTCTGCTAATTATGCTGCTCAGGTCATCAGAAATAAGGGGTATTAATGCACCTTAGAAGTCCAACAACAGCTGTTTCTGTATCAGACATAATCAAAAGTGTATACATAATTTACATAATCAAAAGATATGATTTGCCCCAAAGTATTTCAGAATAAAAACAAAGGTGTTGGTCAAAGTGAGCAACAAGAAGAAAACATCTGTTACGAGAGTCCCTCTAGAAAGACCGTAAAGGTAAAGTCTTGCTTCTTTCTAAATTAATTTTGTAATAAGAAATCTATTTGAACTCTCAGAAAGTTCCTCTCAAAATAAGCAAAGTATAACAGGAGTTCCCTGCACTAATTAATACTTTACTAATAGAAAGGAGGCTCACCACTAAATCCTTCCGTACCGATATTAAAGGTAGAGATTTGTTTGCATACAATGAGATTGTGGTTCCTTACCAAGGATTTGGATTTATAAGGCAGTAGTGTAAAACCTCGGCAAGTCTCAGGACTGAATCAGTCCCTATCAACCATGAGTTGAAGATAAAACAAAACAAAGCCAAGATGAACATCTGTGGACTGTGTAGAGATTCAAAATTTATATCAAAATGGAGGCAGTGATCCCTCTTCAAAGTATCACAAATCTAAACCTAAGCCTGGTGGGTGTCAGAACACACCATCTGTTAAATTAATACAGTTTAATTAATCAAAGTTAAATGTTCTTACATTTTTCCACTTATGTATCGGAATACGCATTAATTCTACAGAATAGTGTGTATCCTGCAACTGGATCTATGAAGAATTCAGGATGATTAATGTGTTTACAGTGAACATCCAGCCAATGGAAATGTTGACTTGTAAGATACATGGGAGAATTTGCAACAAACAACAAATATACTGCAGCAAATATTTAATGTACCATGCAAGATAGCAGACAAGCATAAGGCATAGCAGGTATCGCAGTTACCATCCAGGTGACCAACAGGTGGGAAACATCTACGTCTTGTCCGTATTCCTTGAACAATATTTGGTGAAAGATTTTTCCACATGGAAAAGCTGTGTCCTCACAGTACAGCCAGGTAATATGACCCATAACTGTCTTCAACTCCTAGGTGATGTTTCCTGGTTTTGGATCAAGAGAAGATTTCCTAACAGTGCCTTTGAAATAGGTACAAGTGTGGAGAACACCAGCACTGAATTAGATCCCGTACAGCTCTAGTAACATTAGGCCAGCTGGCCTTGGATTCTTAATCCAATAACCATGTTGTTTGCCTTGTACCAGCATGTAGAGCCTCCATTGTGAAGGGCCTCGCAATGTGATGTGTATAATATAGATACTTTTTGTCCCATCCTTACAACAGAGGTTTTCCAGATAACTTCATAAATGGTTCACAATATTTTGATTTTATCCATCACTGCACTTACTCACGTTGCTACTCAAGCAGAACACCTGTGCTACAGGTTATCATAGAAAAATTATCTGGTGGAGTTACTAGTAGTTCGTACAAAATAGTCACTATATTTAGAAAAATACACATACGGTCTAGTATCTGCAAGTGGAGTGTTGAAATCTAAATAATATTTTTGAAAGAAAATGCAATACTAGATTGAAGTAGAGGATTAATCTTGTCATTTAAGCCAAATGTTGATGTTTCGTAGCTACCACTCTGGTAGCGCACATGACCACTGGGGCTGGGCTGGACTCCCCTGCACGGGAAACATGCTGTTTGTACAGGAGATTACAATGTGAACAAAGCTTTTATTCTTCATTGCAAACTATGCTGCAAGACTACTCCAGGGGATAGAAATAGATTAAATAAGTGGAGGAAACAGCCATAATCATGTTAGTAATAAGCAAAAATATGAGCTGAGGTTGAAAGTCAAGTTTTAAAAGAAAGCAGGTTAAAGCCCCAGATGATCACAGCAGAGAACTCCTGGGTTTGGAGTTAAAACCAAACGTAGACATTATGTGCAGCCCTGTGCAAGGGTTTGGCCCAGGGCTTCACAGCTCCCCGCGGGAATGCACGCTCCCACCCCTGCTACTGACTGGGGAAATGGCTGGGTGGGGGCCTTCTGCCCAAGCAAAAGAGGGTGCAAGATTGAACAGAGGGTAATGAGAAGAGAAGGAAGAACAAAAGGAAGGGAAGAGTGTAGCCCTGCATGTGTGGATGCCCCCTTCACGTCCCCCAAGTATTGCAACTCATTTCTGTGAGACAAAGAGCTCGTGTGCTCGCTGCTGGCGTGTTGCCTGCAAGGGCTGCAGTGGCACCGTAATAACTTGGGTCTTTTTAAGCCTACATGATACATAAAAATGGGGTAAGATGACAGAATTTACTGAGGAGCTGACTACCACAAAACTAGACTGTAAAAAAAAAAAATTTTTGGAGCTAAAAACCAGCTAATGCAACTTAGGCTATTTTTCAGGACATGATTAGCTCTCCTTCCCAGTGACACCACTGAGGAGACGCGTGGGAACGTTCCTGCTGGACAGGCACGGCACAGCTGCTTTTGCTTTCTGGGACCATTCCTTCCTGCCCCACTGTGACACAGCAAAGTAGGGCTTATCTTTCTCTTACCAGAGAGCTGGGAAAAAAACCTGATACTAAACAACTGATTTTTGCTTTGCTGTCTCTGTCTTTACATCTTGTGCTCATAAGATCAGAGTTCACTGTCACCATAGAGAGATCTCAGTGTGATTCAACAGACAGAGATTTACATAGAGAGCACCAGAAATATCAAAAAGCAATGCTAATTAAAATTCTCCTCAGCTCGGCAGAAGTTATCCACCTATGCTTCTGGAAGCCCTCTGTGCACTATCATTGCTCAATACCTTTCACCGTGGTCAAGGTGGGCATGAAGGTGACGCAAAATGAAAAGAAAAGGCATAATAGCATAAGAGCCATAAGAGATAACTAAAAGCAGGATGTAGAACCAGCCTCCCCCTTCCAGTGGGTGAGGGAAGAAGTCAGACACAGCAGCATTCGCTCCTACCTCTGCGTGCACCGGAGGAGGCTCACAGCTGCACAGATGTTCCTTTCTCCCGGTGCTCCCGAACAGCCCACCCGCAGCACTGCCGAGCACGTTTCCTTCAACACAGGCAAGGCCAGGCTTGAGTTTACACTCTAAATTACATTAGCAGAGATTTAATCTGGTTGCAAATTGTTCCTGAGATCAATGGAGCACGCAGTGCAGTTAGTTATTGAAACAAGGCCAAAACTACAAAAACCCGAGCCCTAGACTGCTGCAGTCAGACTCAGGGTTTCAGAAGTGACTCTGCACTTTGCTGGGTGCATGAGCTTATGCAGGTGCACCTGTGGCCCCTTCTTCAAAGGCAAAACCCCCTTCTCCTGCCTCAATGATTTGCGCACCAAGAAGCTGAAGGACCCTGTTCACCTACCACAGGGCTCAGCAGTGACATCTCTCACCTTAAAAACAGCCATCTCCAATCCTCAGTTCAGTTCTTTATCTCATTTCTAACTTATCATTTCTGTTTTTGCTAATTCTAGGGCATTTGGGCAAGTCCACATCACCCAAATACACACAGCCTCCGTATTGAGCCAAGGGGCGTGAGGGTAGAGTAGGGGAGCAGGAGCTGGATGAGGAAGACGGGCTGTGAGCACTGGCAATAGGAAGGAGATACTGCAGATGTTGCCATTGAAGAAGATGGAGTTGGAGCAGCAGCCCACTTAGATATTATTGAAAAAAACCAAACAAACCAAAACAAAATAAAAACTCATTTAAAAAAACTCCCAAACAAACCAAAAGTGCTCTCTTACCTGAACATAAAGGTGAGAAATAAAGCACCTAGTAGGCTGGTGGTCTAACCACTCTTTCTTCATCTCTCTAAGTACAACTGGCTTCCCCACCAGGAGTGAGACACCTGGTTCTCATTGCCATTGTGGTCTACAGTTGCCTAATCATCAAGAGCAGGACCGGAGGGAGGAGCAGCAGAGGCATGCAGCTGATGGTGATTAGGGCAACGTTCTCAGAGATGAGATTGGGTTAAAAGTTCCTCAGAGAGGAAAAGAAATTTAAAATTTGTTTCTCTTTATCCTGCATGAACAGATACTGAACTATTGCTTAAGTAGTGACACAGGGGAGGAAAGAAGAGCAGTTACTCTTCCTGGAGCAGGATTGTGAACGTTATCGGTCCAAAGCATATCATGCAACTGAATTGGTCTGGGTGAAAAGGAGCGAAGAAAAAAACCAAATCGATCTGACTTGATCTATTTTTTTCTCTCCTTGTGCTTTGCTTCACCTGATAAAGCAATTTAGGTAATAAAGTCAAGCAGAAAACAAGCATTCCCTCCACCTTCTTTGTGCTGCAACAAGCAAGAGCAGGTTCATCCGCTCATCCAGCCCCTGCTTTGTGCCTTGTATAATCGTTTGCACCTGTGGAAACTGCATTTAATAACACACATGACTTAGAAGGGCAGCATTTTGTATGGACTGAGCACAGGCATAAACAACAACCCACTGCTCAGGGCAGCAAGGTATTCATGTCTCCATCTGTTTTTCTCTGTGTGCGAAGGGGCTAATTCAGAATACCCCTGACGTGGTCGTGCAGATCACTTGTCCGACTTCACGTCAGAGATGATTAGAGAAAATGGGAAGAAGTCTTTCCCCTGGGGGCTCTGAAGGCAAGTAGAGGACAGACGTTAGCTGAACGGTGTGAGTCAGGGGGAGTTTGTTTTATATCTGAGTTGCAGCTCTGCTTCTTTAGCCATAAAGTTATCAAAAATACAGTGTTGAATTTTGTTTGGGTTAGTGGTTCATTCCCAAATGCTTCAGTGATTTATGACTCTGAGACTGGATGAGAAAAAAAAAATAAAAATTGCTTTTTGTCTTCCTGCTAAAACTCTGTCCTTCTGAGTCAGAGGGAAGAATAGGTCATTGGTTAGGATGCAGGTCTGGGACCAGAAAGATCTCGTTTCTTCCCCCATTCCCTCATAAACTTCCCATGTGACTTTAGAAAATTGTTCTCACCTGTATCTCTAATGCTATTCAGGTAACTGGGTTAGATTCAGAAGCTTGCTAGTCTCTGAAAAAGGTGGCAAAGCACTTCTTTTACAGTAAGAATGGTACAGGTGTGGTAAGAATGAATATGTGGGATTTTGACTAGCTCTGCTATCTGAATAACAGGTTGATCAATAGCTAGACCAGATTCAAGCTGTTGATGGATGGCACGAAGGGATATACCAACGGAGTTCTGCAAAAGCTTAATGAAGCTTCTGCACAGCAGGAACTAACAGCTATTATCATGTTGCTACTTTATGCATTCATCAGTAGATTCTTGAGGTGTGGGGAGGAAGAGGAAAAAACAGATTTTTTTTTTCTGTTTCAAGCTGATGTCCTGATTAAATAACTAATTTGATTGTAATTAAATTGCTGAGATTGTATGCACAGCATTCACAACTGCTTGCCTCTTGATGCAGGTCTCCAGGAGCGGACTATAGTCCCTGGGAATTACAGGGCCTCCTGGAGCCCATGTCCTGAGAGGGAAAACTGCTCGTTTCATCAGGTTTGAGCAGGCTGTGCTGGAAAGCTCTAGAACTTACTGGTAGCTGAACTCCCAAGAGAACAAGTTAATTTTACTCTGCTAAGGGCTGAGCAGGTTGTTAAAAGTTAAGGTTCCTTGTTCCCTTCTTACTGGCGATGCTCCCATTGCTCAGTTTTCTTTGTTACTATTCACTTGCTCTGTGCTAGAAAATGGAAAACTGCTCAACACAGGCAGACACAGGGATGGATTCCCACAGATTTACCAAGGAGGCATGAGAGACTAACGGTCACCACCATAAGTGGCAGAAGGAAATGGCTGTTTTCACTTTGACTTGCTTTAATTGACAGTGCTTGAATAGCTTAAATCGCTAAAGTTTGTATTAGAAGAGGTGCAGCAAAGCCTACAAGGCATTGTAGGAGTGGATGCTGCTATCGTTGTGTCCTGGGAGCTATGACTATACTTCAGATGCTACTGAGCTGAGAGGAGGATGAGCTTCCCGATTTCCGCGTCCTCCTACTTCACCCCTGCTGCTCCTTCCCTGGGGTGAAATACCAAGGATATCTTCTCACTTCCCCGAATACCAATGCCATTTCCTAGCCAATTGTTGAAATGGACATTGTTGAAGGTTATATTGAGATGATTAGCATGGAAACACCTGTATACATCAATTTGAGCCTCGCTCTGCGAGGCCTGTGATGCCAATTGGGTTTGGAAACCAATTCTGCTAATTTTCACCAGCTTTGTTAATGTCTTTCTCAATGCTACTGCATGGCTCTGGGTAATTTTACCCCAGTGCCTCCTTCTCCTCATTTCTTGTTTTTGCTGACCAGAGAAGTCCAATAAGTAGCAGAGAAAGCTGCTATAACCCATGGGCTTTCACATTTGCAGAGGCTTATTGCCAGCTCTATGGAAGTTCAGGATATGTATGAGTGATCATAATTACAAATGCATGGATGCACATGGGTCAGGTAAGCAATGTATACACATATGTTATATATATGAATACACGTATCCTTTCAAAAGAAAGGTTGCTTCAGTTTACTAATGTGTACTGCATTTGTATTCTCATAAATTTTCCCTTAACTGTGTTTTTATAAGAACCACAGCAAGTTGTCAAGCATAATCGTTTTTATCAGCAAAAATGAATTCACAAATGTAATTTCCTTTCAAATACTGAATCAATTTCTTTCTGAGTGGTTTTTATTCCAGATTTCTCTCTTAGTGACTATCATTTAATTTCAGAGTAGCTTATTGCTGCTGTGCACTGACTTTGGAGATAATTTTGTAAACTATTTAAGAGAAAACGGGTGTAAGGTTTTCTTGTTCAAATCTTCACTACTTAGTAACTTTCTTCCTGAAGTTCCCATATAGATAACAATCCCTGTCCTACGTGTATACGACAGTGACTGTGGATACAACAGAAATAATTAATGTTACAGTTGAGACTTATTCCTATTCTTATCAATTTTTGAATGACACAAACCCCGATGTTCAGATTAGTACTTGGAGTCCTAATTTTGCTTTGTTTTTCACTACTGTCAGTAATGGCAACTATGCAGAGCACGTGCATAGTGGAAGAAAAAGAAGTAACTATCCAAGCGATAGCCTCTTTACCTTTGCTTTGAAAGTGTAACTTTAATTGAACACGCATAGTTCAAAGGAAGAATGACAGGTTTTGATTCAGCTTTAGGGCTTCTGTGTTCAGATGAAAATCCCCATGGCTGGATGACACCAAGTACTGATTTGGTGTATAGTACAGCCTGTCACTTCAGGTTTGTTTAGAAAATGTTTAGGGATGACTTCACAATGAAGAGCTGGTGACGTCAGGCATCATCTGCCCCAGCCAGCCTCAAAAAAGTACCGTAAACTCAGTCCCTTGTGCCATGGGTATTTGGTTTGTGTGGCTCAGCCGGCTCCTATGGGCAGACCCGGATTTAATGGATGTAAACCCCGGGTACCTGCTCTCTTACGTGCCCCGTGCCCAGCACAGCAGCAGCGACCCCTCCTGTAAACCACTTTTTGGGCACATATGGGCAAATTTTTCGAGTGTGTTGGCGTCTCTGTGAATTCCACAGTAATCAATAGACTCTGGATGCTTAATGTTTACCGCTTTTGCTAATATTAAATCCACTTGTGCTCCTCGTGTAAGGGAGAAGGGATGTATTGAGGCAAGCCTGCTTTGTAGGCTTTGGAGTTGCTTTGAATCTTAGCTACAGTTCTCTCAGGCACACACACTCCTTGATTACAAAGTCACCATTAAAATTACATTATAGCATGTGAATGGGGTCAACAATACTGGTAAACAAGAGGTAAAAGCAACCATTAAAAGACATTTGCTGGCGGGTAATCTTTGTAGTGTTCGAGGAGGCCAGGTAGGTCACTGAATGTGAACTAGTAAGATCAAGAAATGTAATAAATTATTAATTTTCATAATTTATTATTTATTTCCTCGGTGCTACAGTTTACCTAGAGCTTTAGAGGCAAACAAAAGGATTGGGGTATTCAAATCAAACTTACATTCTGACGTTTTAGTTTTGTATCATTTATAGCCAGTGTTGTATCATAAATTCAGGGCCACATTCGAAGGACACTAAAGTCAATGGCAAATCTCTCTCATAACTAAGATAGTAGCCAATTAAGGTTCTTTAATCAGCTTTATTCCTACTATCCCAGCACATGACAATATCTACAAACCAGATTAAACCTCCTGCTTTCCAAACTGTCTTACGCTCCTGTATTCAGCAGTATTTATCAAGGATTTTAATTTGTATAAAGAGGATTTTAATTATTTTTTTTTAATTTTCAAAACGTCTGGAAAACTTATTCCCCATTTCCAGTGGGGATAGAGTGGGGGGTAAGTGCTAACATTTCAATGTCTGCAGTTGTTTGGATTGAGATAGTGGAAAAGGAAAAGTAAGTTTTGGATAAAAACTAGTTATTTGGCACCATACATTTAAGCTTACGGTCATATAGATATAATCCAAATTAACGATCACCTTGGTCTTCAAAAATCTTGTTCACATGAGGAGTTTTAATCACAAGAGCAGATCTACATCTTGTGTCCACTTGGTTTAGGCTGATATCTTGAAGGTGTACACACACTCACACACAGACAGACTTTTACCATCCTTTTGCAGACTGGGGTGAACATTAGTCTCAATAACAGTGAAGGGAATATTTCCTTTTGATGGGGACAAGCATTTCATTCCTGGCAGAAAGAATTAATTATAAAAAGTTAGGAAAGGACAAATTTTTGCAGGATTGAAGCCTTGTTGCTGTATGTTGTAAGTTGAATTATAAAGGATTAGTTGTATCCCACAGCAATATTTTCAGTGAATTCTGAAGAAAAGGAATTTTGTTAAGCTTTGCCTTCTGGAAACGATGACTAACCTATCATTTTGTTAACAGTAAAACCAAATTTGTTGAATGATTAAAGACGTTTTTAGTAATCTACCATTCACTGATGTTGTTCCTTATTCATCCAAAACCAGCATTTCATCACATATATTGCACCAAACTGAGGACAAATTAATTTGTTTATCCACAGATTGGACTAACGTAAGTGGGTGGAAGTCTGTGAAAAGAGAGGAGCTCGACGGCCTCGCATCTGCAGAGAAAACACGTTGGTTTTAAACACAAGACGCTGACAGAAAGCTGACAGCCACAACTATGAGAGGTAAAATGCCGCAGCGGTAGATGTGTATGTTATTTATCTGTTTAATTAAAGAGCAAATTAATTCCTGCTTGGAGGGCAGGGAACATTTGGCATCCCCAGAATTTGTTGCCTAAAGCCCTTGGGAAGTAAAACTCATCCAGATAGAGAAAATGAAAGCCAAACGATAGGCTTTTTCAGAGCATCACTGAGGATCCAGAAGCTGGAGGAGGTTGCTGTAAAGAGTGTATAGTGCCTAATATTCTCGTTCTGTAGTCTGGAATTAGGGTATTAGGTTGTACAAAGTGGAAGACTGAACATTAAAATGCATTACATGGCAAATAAAGACAGAGACAATTTTATTTTTAAACATTAGTACAGGAAAAAAAAAGTCCAATATTCCTTAGTTATTAATGAGACCTTTGCCTGTTTTTATGAGTCCCTCTGTACTTCAGAAGAGTGTGCTGGTGATGGAGCACACACTGGGTATTTACAAGCGGAGAGAAATGAATAGCCTGTCTGATTCTGACAAATTATCCTTGGAGAAGAAAATAACTCCATAAGAAATATAGTTGGTGTTGAACTTAATAAAAACAGACCCTGATGGACTCCCCTTGGAATTGTGGCAGACCTTTCCCATGCACTCTATCCCTGCTCCTGTCAGACAGCCCCCATGAACTTACAACACGTATGAAAAAAATATTCTTTTCAACCATTAAAACATAATTACTTTTCCCTTCCCCCAGAAAAAAAAAAAAGGAGAAACTTGCAGGTAAGGCCCTATCTGATAGTGTAACTGCTGGATGAAGAACTTACAATCCTAGTTCTAAAATATGAGGAGCTTAAGAAACTACCCACTTTTTTTCTGGAGACTCAGCAAGATACGTTAAGAAGAATTTGCTGCTCTACTGGGAAATCTGTAGAATTTGCTTACCACAAGGAAACGCCATGCTACTGTCCAGCTCCATACAAAAGCATTTGAAAGGGTCATAGAGAGGTACTGCATACATTAAACTTTTTGGAAATATGAAAATGAGGGAGACATTGAACATTAATCTTTGCTGTAAAGAAAATGCATCACTTTCATCCATTTTGGTGAGCCCTTGTCAAGATTTTGACTGTTTTTGCAAGTAGCTGGTGTGTGCTGGGACTCTGAGAGCCATTACTTGTCCTTAGGAAATGAATTGCCTTTCCAGAGAGACGCAGGGAAGGATGGAAAAATGAAAGTTACTGCAACCTACAGAGAGATGGGGGGGTGGCAGTGAGAGATGAAATCAAGGCATCCTGGGCTCCAAAGCCACAGGTTGTTTTAAAAATGTGCTTACTGGAAGGACCATCAGGAAGGAGCGGGGTCCCGCTTCGGTGCAGCCGAGGCGCAGCAGTGTCCTGCTGCAAGCGCTGACTTGTTTTCTGGTTATAGCCACCATCATCCATAGATTATATCAGGGCCTGTTAAAACTGTAAATTTAACAGCAAGTGTGTGGTGGTAGAAGCCTCTTTTACATGGTTTATGGAGGTCTGGAAGGATTTATTTCTTCCACCCAGAAAATTTTTCACTAGCAGCGCTCAAAGATTTACAGTCCCTCATATCAGGAAAAAGTCTACTCCCAGCTTTATTTGAATATCTGTTGATAGATCAACAGAGTTTTCTACTATGAAACCCTCCCTTTTCCACTTCCTTGCTTATCTGAAACACGGACTATGTGGGCTCAAATGTACCTAATTCCTATAGCTGTTCTCTTTGGGGGGTATAAGGAAAGAAAGAAAGAAAAAGTCAGTTGATTTACTTTCTGTATAGGGCGTATTCCAAATGTTGAATATTGCATTATGTCCGCAGCAAGGCTTCCAGGCTTAAGTTGTCTGATATTAACAGACTAATGGCATGTTATGGAATTGATTTTCCATCAGCCTTTTCAGTGATATCAGTCCTCCTTTGTTCTTCTAATAGATAACATCGCCTTCCATAACCTCTCCTCTCTGCACCTATTAACTGGCATGTGCATGCCTCTCCTTCCCCGTCACTTTTTCCATATGCTATAACTTGATATGAATCTAGTTTTTCAAACGGGTAATATCTTAATAATAAAGGGACAGGTGAGATCCAGATGTGTGCATTTTTCACAAAGAAGAAAAATTGCTGGGCTGAGACTGATACTTCCATGATGCAGAAGGAAAACTGGGTGCAGTTCACTGTAGCCGCCAGCCTCGGGTTTGGTATAAAGTTACAGCTTAGTGTTAAGAATCTGATTTGAGTACCTCAATCCAGGGGTTTGAAATTATATCTAAGCTATTAGTTCCTATTAGTTTCTCTCGGATGCCTTTGCACTAGTGTTAAAATATGCATATTATATAATAATATAAATTTTAAATTATTTAAATATATCCTGGAAGATTTCTGTGGCCTTTGGGTTAAGCCCTAATTGATTTATACCAGTAAAATACTTAATATATTTGAAATCATACAAGGAGAGGACTTTTCTGGGACATCTGAGTCTTTGCAAGTAAAGAAGTAGCTAAGAAATGGTGGCAGATTTTGAAATGTGTTATTAATATATATTGCAGAAAGGGGAGAAAAGAGCTCCAAATATTTTTCTGGGAGATTTTTGGTTACCTTTTGATTGCCTCATCAAACATAACAGACCTTCCAAGTGTCGTACTTATCCCTGAAGTAAACATACTCCTGTATACGTGGGGAAATATTTTACGTTGAAATTAGCAAGTTGCTGAATTGATATCACCTGGTCCGTCTTTAATGTATTCTACTCTGTTCGCAATCTGTAATACCATCCAGAGTTATGCAAAGCTGACTGAAGGTTGTGCCAAGTTCAAATGAAGTGTCTATTTATCAATTGTAAGTTTCCTGCCGAGACGTTAATATTGAATATGCCTAATAGCATTTTTCAAACTCAAGCAGTCCTGGCTTATTGCTGAGCATTTTGAAACAGAAGTCTCAACTGATATGGACATTCTGCAGTAGAAAATGCCTACCCAGCTTTCTGTAATTATGCGTTTTCATAATATACGGTTCTCCCCATAAGACTAACCAGAGAAAGGGACCGAGAAGTCCAGGTTGTTGACAAAACAGGCATCGGAGTTTAGTTTTGTATGACCCAAAGGATGCTTGCCAACTATATAATATCTACATATGATACTTACTGGAGGCCATTAGTTATTTACTTGGCTTACCCCTGTCTTAACAGAGAAGCGTAAACTACTGATACTGTAATGAAAATTGTTCTTTTCTTCATGCATGCCTTTGTCATCCTAATACAGCTTGAAATTGGACAAGAATTAAAAAATTATAATCCTGTTTGCCTAAACCCCCCAAAACCTATTGAATCCATCTCATCTTGCCATCCTGTCTTCCCTCATACAACTTTTGAGCTCTGGGACCAATTTTCACCAATTTTCAGTGATTGTGTCTCCAACTCAAAACCAAGATGTCTCTCCAAAATCCACAAAAATAGAAATGAAAAGTCTGCCTTAGGAACACACACTGCTTTTGTATTGAAAACAGGGAGGCGGGGGTGGGAAGAGAGGCAAAATACCTCCATTTGTCCTGTCTTTTTCCTCCTATACAGGAAGGAGATGTTTTGAATGCCTCCTTTGCGTGAAAAACTTCTGATGGAGTTCTCACTTTATTAGGCACCAGAGAATCCAACTACAAGAGACAGAACCATAAGAAAGCAGGCTTCATTAGTTTCATTGCTCATGGAAGTGCTTGCTAATACAGACACTCCGTTTTTAAAATGTGTTTCTCTGAGCAGAGAGACTGTCTAGTGGAATTAAAGCTACGTAGACGATGGGCCCCTTGCCAGTTCAAAGGAACACAAATTAAGGCTCTGATGTTGGTAGCGTTTATGCGCGTGCTTAATTTTACTAACCAGTGGGAGTAGTCAGAGATCTGAACTTGAATGTATTTGTAAGTGTTTGCAAACTGGGGACCACGGAAATAATAAACAACATTTTGCACTATTATGTGTTTGTACCGTATAAGCCGAGTACAGCGCTTGAAGACGCACATTTGGAGTTAGACTGGAAGCAGGCATTTAAGGATTCTGCAATGAACATGCATAATTCCAATTTTTCTGATGAGTTGCTGCATTCAAGTTTAGTACTTACAGAGTCTACAGAAGTTGCTGTTGTCTTTAAAAGTGTCAGTGGTTATTTTGGAGAGCAATTAGTGGATGCCAAGTTAGTTATGTTTCAGCAACAGCAATATTAGACTCACTACTATAGAGGGGAAAACCCACAAGATTACGCAGGGGTGTGTACCTGCAAGATCTGCCCAAACTCAGACTATTCATTTTCAGTATTTTCCTCCACACTTTTTCCTTCTCTCGCAGTCCCATGCCGCATTCAGTACCGCAGGCTTTGGGAGCCCGCTCTGGGAAGGGATTTAGGGGAGTACCTATTGCTGTGCGTGTAAGGGAAAGGCTACCTTCCCCATCCTTGGGAACCAAGTGAAAATGGGCCATGAATTTAAACGTAGAAAAAGACAAGCAGGGAATGAGAGATTTCAGAAGGGTGCACGGGAGGCTGGTCAGAGCAGACAACAGTTCTGACAATCAATTGTCAGCAGACAATCATTCTGTGATTCTATGTTTCTAAGTATATTCAATTCTATTTTCAACAGTTCTGTTGTACATTTATTCTAAGCCGAGAAATCCAGAAAATAAGAAAGTCTGAAGCATGGATTCATTTGGAATACTTTTTTCAGAAAAACCTTTTTCAGAAAACATGATGGCAGAGGTACCAAAAGGGTGGCTGAGACAGGGAGCGGACCCGGGGTAGGGTCAGGAAGAGCCCAGCTCCCAGCTGCTGGCACCCGAGGTGGAGCGTTCCCTGCCAGTCCAGTGGCCATAGCACAGTTTTGAGGACTCGTGAAGGCTGATTCCTGCGGGTTGGTGGGACCATGCGCCGCTGCAGGCTCAGCAGAGGAGATGTCACCGGCCCTGGATGTCACGCTGCGCTCTGTATCTACGCAGTCAGGGTCTGCAGCCCGGCGATCACACCGGGCTCTTGTTCTTCGTATTTCAAACCCAAATGCTGGGTCTCAAGCTGGTACAAATCACAATAAGCTATGAGCAGCCAGACTGATTTATATGAGATGGAGATTTGGTGCTGTAAGTTCTTCAGACTACATTACTCCAAAGCATCATCTCTCTCTTGAGGAGCACCTAAGTGGATATCAAAATTCCCATTCAAAGATTTAGGCAAAATCTGTTTGAAGGCTTAACCCAGCCTCCTGGAAAAACATGTATCCTGGAAGGGGTATAGACTCATCAGAAATTCAGCACAGATGCACTCAGATCATACTTCAAATGAATCAGAAACACGCTGCATGTTCCTCCCCATTTAAGACTCCGGGATGTTATAATTTAAGTCTAAATATTGCAGCACACATTTGTCTGTGACATTGAACTACTGCATATTGTTTGAAAATAGAAGGGGGCTATTTTTCAAACCCTGCAAAGACGAACAGGTAAGTAAAGCTCCCAAGGAACGTTTTATCAAACAAGCGCTTCTTCCAAGCACAATTAATGAAAATGTATATAATAGTTGTAGAAAGAATTTGCTGAAAAAACTCAGACTTTTAGTCTGATTCTTCTCTCATTTACATTAATATAGATCAGGAATATCTCTCCCTGAATCCCAAGGTAAATTATCAGCTGATTTCTGTTAACTCGGTGAGGTAAAACTAGTGGAGAAAGAATTAGACCCTTTCCATTAACTGCTATATGTTGTTTCACATTTGAAATTAAGATTCTACCTTACTGTGAGGGTAATAAAAAATTAGAGCCATTCTGCTGAGTTATTTCCCTGACTTCAGTTTTTCTATTAAAAGTGATTGCCATCAATGTCAACATATCCATTTTGAGTAATTTTTATATACGTCTTGCCTGGGGATGCCAGCAAACTTGCCAGTACGTCCTTAACACTCTCAGAAAATGGATGCTGTATGAAAACCCACAAAAATCCCAATACCAGACGTAGTTCTTTGAGGCTTCTGAGAATAGATTCAGCATTATCCAAAAAGTGGAAGAAGAGTAAGCGGGGGTAGGAAGAGGAGGGGGAAGAAACTGCAAATCCAGGTGTCATTTTTGCTTGATTAAAAATTCCTTTAGGACCAAAGAACAGAACATTTTGAAAAAAGCCCTGCAAAATTCAGTCTTGGAGAGTTGAGGAAAAAGCTACTGACACTCTCCCCATTTGCAGGGAATAAAGTGAAAAGAAATTTCCCTTGCTATATTTTTCATAGACTGCCATTATTATGTTTATATGCTTGTTTTCCTCCACTGTGTATTTTGGAAAACAACCTCAATCTTTTCAATGGCATCTGCAGAAGGATGCAGAACTCTCCATGCACACATTTTTGTAGCTGTTAGCCTAGTTTGTAGTCCGTAGGATTTTCTGTAAGTTTGAACTATTCATTGTGTTGAAGTACCTGGTTTCCATTAAAGTCTGATTAGATTTTAATGCCAAACTTTCTTAGGCTTCTTAGGAAATCCCAGCTATAGGGCATAAATAATTTCCCATCTACTTCAAACAGCCACGACTAGCAATTAAACAGAGCTATATTCAGGGTAGGAAAGGACTGTTAAATCCTGATCTAAAATGAAAGTGACCCAAACTTCAGAGAAATTTCAGTGAAAGCTGGAAGTCCGATGAGTTCAGCTGTTGACAGCCTGTCCTTCTGGCTATGCACTTAATAGAGGGTTTTAAATATGCGCTACAAACAGTAAAATGTCTGACATCTGGATAGCACGTACACACAAAAGTGTACAAATCGTGTAGGTATGTGGTTAAAAATAGGTATTTGGGGCTGAAAATAAGTTATAACCTAACACGGCATTCCCTTTGCGTTTTGTACCTGAAAAGATGCCCACTGAATAATAAAAGGAAAGAGATGGAAAGTGATGTTTCTGTCTGGGGACATTAGGAGCGGTAGAGACCGATCCCAGAAGGGAGTGCTGGCTAGTCGACCACTATGTCTTCGAGCAACCTTGATTATTACAGAACTGCTTTACCTCCCCTAGGTATTTCCGCAAGTTTGTAGGAGAAAAAACAGAAGCTTAAGCACCGAAAATGTTAGTGCTAGGGGATGGCACTTATTCTGACTGGAGGAAACAGAAGATGATTACTGTCATGTGTTTTGGACCTCAAAATAATCTTCCCTAGAATATGAGAGATGATGCAGTACAAGGAAAAGAAAACCCAGAGCCAGACCAGTGACATGAGTTGCATGTATAATGCTTCCAGCGAGCCTAGGGACAAAAAAAAATTCAATGTGCAAGTTAAAGCAGACAGTAAGTTTTAACTTAGGGGCTAGAACCAGACAGACAGCAGATTACTCAGTCTTACTCACGCAATCCCGACACTGTATTACAATGTCTATATATTTTATACTGGTGGACTGTTCTTCTTGAATGATATCTCTGAGGTATTCGGTACTGGCGGCAACAGGCTGTTTGCCAACAGGCAAGCAAAGGCTGTCTTTGTCGGGTTTTTTGTCTGTAATCATCCTCATTATGGTTACCTGTACCAAAATCTCACTTTACCTTCTTGTCTCTCTTGTCTCTTATTGTTACAACTTCTTAGGGGCAGCAGGGCAAGGTTACCTTTCCTATCTTACAGCTTGTTT
The DNA here is from genome assembly GCA_013398295.1 of Chionis minor. NCBI lineage: Eukaryota > Metazoa > Chordata > Aves > Charadriiformes > Chionidae > Chionis > Chionis minor. The sequence continues at coordinate 44,691 of VZSF01008487.1, read as the reverse complement.
TAGGGATCTTACTGCAGAACTACTGCAGCAATAAGTAATATTTATTAACCGTAAAAGCAACAAAAATTATTATAAACTTTGATCCTGCTTCCAGTGAAATCAGTGGTAAAACTGTCACTGATTTCCAGCCAGTGGGAGCTAGAGAGTTTTTCTTCATCCTCGTTATGAAGTAAGGATAGTGGACTTATCCTTCAACATTAATGATGAAATGCAAAACTGAGTTCAGCAACAAAACATTCAAGACTTTTCGGGCATGAAATGACAATAAAATTTAAAATCATTAAAACCAGCAAAATATTCTCTCGTGCTATTGGGCTAGCTATTACTGTTTCTTTCCCATTTTCTTTTCATATTTTTCTTCCGTTCTTCTTCCCAGGAGAAAGCATCCGTCATTTCTTTTACTTAGATCACCATTTTCTTCTTTACCATCGTGCATATTTTCTCCAGATACTGAAAATGGGATAAAACCAGTTCTTAGTCTCTCCTTAACATTTTCGGCAATGGAATGACCAGTTGCTGCTTATTTAGAAAACAATATTTGAACATCTCCAAAACTAATTTCTGAACTCTGGAATATACACACGAATAATAACCCCCCCTGATTTTTAGATCAAACCACTGTAATCACTGTCTGTCACACTGGATAACATGGTCTGAACAGCCTCACTCAGTGGTTTGTTCATCAAGCCCGTGCTCTTTGGCTGTACTTCCTTAAAGCCGACTGCTTTTGATTCAAGGGTATCACAGAGCAGAAAGTCCATTTAATTCCAAGATAAGTTATTTTAATGGCTAGAAATGTTCATTTCAAATTTGAATTAGCCTCACTTCAGCAAAATCTTTTTAATATCTCTTTTTCTGCTAGATCAAAGACTTGTTTACCGTCACAATTTCCTCATTCATCACTGAAATAGAGCCTGCTCTCAGACGGGCGTGAGAAATGTGAGCCTGTGAGATAGCGTAAGGAGCTCCTGCTGACACAGAACCAATATTTACGGTGGAGCTATGATAATATGCCCCAATTGCAAATCTGTCCTGGGATATGGATATTATTTAATGGTTCACTATGTCATTCTTGTGGGCATGTGGAAAGAAAGGCAAAGTATAAAGGATCCGTGTTGACTCATCATCTTTATTAAGTACAGCTCTTTGGGAACGCTGTGACTACTCAGATGGACTCTGCAGCCCTTAGTCACAATAGTGGGGCTGCCATCAGCAGTCCGTCTCTCCACGTTTAATCCCCCTTGCCTTTCAACTCCAGTAGCACACATCTTTATGTGGTGAAGAAGGGCTGTACAAATGCTGGAGAGGTGAGAGAAGGGGCTCCTCTTGTCACACCGTGCCAGATTCACCTTGCTATTGAGTCCCACCTGCAGAGCTCCAAGGGAAATAGCTCCCACGGGGGGACATAAATAACAGAAGCAAACACTGGCGTTTTTGATTCATATTCTTTCTTCAAGTACCATTAATTTCTCTCCATAACAACTGGCATCTGTCTTATCGTGCAGGACCCAAGCAAACAGCTGGGAGAAGCCGGCCATGAAACTTTGGGTCAGACATGCAATGTTTTGCTCACAAATCCAGATCCCTTTTGCTGTGATTCATTGGTCATGAGGGAAGACACAAAAACGCACAGCTCTATCTTTCCCGGTCAGGGTCTCCAAACACTTCCCTACACCAGTCTACCATCTGTCACAGGATTTACGGTGGCTTTGCTATTGTTCAAGCCATAATACTCTTTTTCAAATGAAGTCTTAAATTAAAATAAACTGTTCTTGGTGGCTGTGATTGCAGAGAAGTAACGCTGGCCCTATAGCCCAAAGTCTCACCCGGCAAGGCATGGAGAGGAGGAACGGAGGCGGGGATGGAGGAGTCGCAGCCAGGGTGAGCAGGGATCAGTGGTCCAACTGACCTCACTGGCTTGCTCATCCAGCTGGGACATCATTTGTGTTCCAAAGCCAAAGAGGAGGGGGGAAAAACTCCAGCTATAAAGAAAACCAAGACCTCTTTTTCTCTCAAGCAGCACAGATAAAAATCATCTGTGCTTGAAGTTTCAGGGGCTGCATTTCAATGCATTTGAGAAAGGAAAGAAAACAACTTTTTTTTTCTTTTAGATGGGTGAGACTAGTGAAACAAAGGTGGAGCTTGAAGTCAAAGACACGTTGCTAAGTACTGTGCTGGACCGGGGTCCCAGCCTGCAGGTATTTCGAGGACTGTTCCTATGAAGAATTCATATGTAGTTATTTTCAGGGAAGGGAATTCTGCTGTGTCTTTGCCATTATCAGCTCTGTCTTCTGGTCGGTTGACAGGCAAATTCAAACCCTGGGGAAGGGAATGTGGATAGAACATTTTCTTATTTTGACATACAAAATATTGCACTGCACCACTATCTAGTAATGGAAAAAGAAAAGAAAAAAAGATTGTTGTGATATATATGTGAATAAATCAGCATGCTGCTTCATCTCTTTGCAAACACACTAACTTTGACTGACACAGAGACACCCATTTTAATCAAGTGTTTGCCACAGACTGCTCTCAACCTTGCTTAAGTAGCACTTAAAAGAAATAATGGGTATTAATTTAGACACTTATATATACTCTTTAAAACTAGAGCAAGAAAACTGACTGCGGATTTGTACTGGAAGAATTTAAGACATCAGCATTTGAGATAAAGATGAGGGCTGAATTTTTAAAATAGCACCTTCTCTTTTCTGCCTATACTATTTGCAAAAGCATTTTGTATTTGGAATAATTGTCCTACACTTTTTTTTTCCCCCCTGCTACGCACAAACCTGCAGAAAAATAAAAATAGACTAAACTAAGGTTTCTAAGAACTAGCCTGAAAACCCAAATACAGTTTATAGGTATTTTCATGAATGAGACTCAGTTCATGGCCAAGAATTCACTTCCGTCTTTCTTTCTTTTCCACGTCACACCTTTTTCCTTTTATCCTGCAACTATGCTAATGTGCTTCACATGAAAAACAGTCTGACTAAACAGGTGACATAGAACCAAACCCTAATCAAGGAATAGGCTCGTTTAGAAGGATTCCACTTTGACAATGCTGTCTTACTATGCCCCAAACGTTGTATCCGAGGTAAGACTTTGGCTTTAAATTTTGCAGTGCAAAATCATCTTTTTTAACAAAGTTTATGGCAATGCACTGCCTCGAACTCTGGCTTCACAGTGATGTACCTGATTTAATATGTCATGTTATAGTAGGCAAGCCATTTACCTATTTCAATATGAACTCTGTCTACCATGTAATGTATTTATTTCAGCATAGTCTAAGGCATCTCTTGCCCAGGATATATGTTTCAATTACATTTCAGTGCAAAACACATCCGCTGAAAGAATCTTCATACTCCAGGATCTTGAGTAATGAAACATTTTAAGTGCTGGAGAGCCTGGTACTGAAATCTTTATTCAGGCAATCTCCCACAAAGGCAACCATTTCTCTCAGCAACTTTGATCAATACCCCAATATGCCAGACTGAGAAGCTTTCACAGGAATGTGGATTCCTTCTGTTCCTATCAATAAAATATGTAATTAATTGAAAATTGAAAACTTGATTAATTGGGGTTTGATTTTTTCCCCCGTTCGATTTCTATCAGCCATATTTGCAGATATGTATGGATCTGGCCCTCACCCGCCATGAAGCAGAGAAGCTCCTGTGAGTCTTATAAAAGCAGATTGAATCTAAGATCTAGACGGCAGAAATGGCTGGAAAATGAAATAGCTTACGTATACTGGCTTGTGAATTTACTTTATGTATACCAAGTACCTTTGGTGCAAGTACTAGGTTAGCATGTTAATTAAATCAGAAGCCTCTAACATCTGTCTCCCCCAAGTAAAGAAGTGATGGTATACGCAACCTTGGCTTGCTTGGACACTGAGGACTTGCAAGGTCTCCCCGCAGCAGGAGCTGCCCAGACTGGTCCCAGGTCTATCCCAGTGCTGCTCCCAGGGCCAGGGGGAACCGAGGAAATGCAAAACCAGAGGAATCCAGACACAAAATAATGGCCTGATTTTCTACTGTCTTACACCACTTTTACGCCAGTGTAAATCCATAGATGGCTCTACAACAGCAAAAGCTGGCAGGGGCGCAGGAAGCACAAAAAAGACTTGAGGATCTGAACAACTTATTCTGTGTCATGTCCTGAGCTGGCTTTAGTGTCTCAGGTTGAGACAGGGTACTAAATTAATGTCAGGAGGAAACCCTTCATTACCATAAACTATTAGTGAAGCTGCTAAATCTGAAGCCTCACAAAGCTGAAAATAAACATGTGTTTTAATCTGATTTTTTTCCCTGCAGCTGCAGTTAATCTGAAGGGCTTTTAAGTAACTATTTTACAAAATTGCAAATTGCAGTGCTGGTTTCTTGGTATGGCCATAGGATTTTGTCCACAAAAGTTGTTTCTTACTATAGTTAAATCCTGAACCAAGTGAAAATAATCTAGTAAAGACGGGCAATAGATACAGATGTCTGAGATTTATATGCTTTCCACATTAACAGAGCTTCTGTTATAAATCCCTATTAATCAGGCTTTCCATCAATATAAAGTTTTCCATTAAATTCAAAGAGGAACTCTAGCGAGTGTAATCATAGAGCTTGTTTAATACAGTGCAATGATGCCAACATTTCCATCTCATCTATCTAGTTGCAGAGCTTTTTTCCTACTGAGCTCGTCACTGGAGTAGCTGAACAGCTCAGTGACAGAGTGGAAAATTCTCCCAAATATCTACAGAGGAAAAAAATTTAAAAATCCTCCTCTCTGACTTTCACCATTTTTAAAGCAAAGCTGGGAATAGCTGAATGGTGAATTAGAAGTTTCAGTACATATGTTTACAGTTTTTCTGAGCCCACAGCTCACCAGTTTAAAAAATGCCTCAAAAGTAGCTGTACAGCTTCTTCATACTTTTTGATTTTTCAGGTGACATCTGGACACTTCACAGGAGCAGGACTGACAAGCTGCAGTGCCTGGGGTAAGGCCCACATGGAAAAAGTGGGTTTTTTAAAAAGAATTTGTATGCTTTGTACTTTTTTTTTTTTTTTTTTTTTTTGGTCCAGTATCAATACAGGAGAGGCTAAAACAAGCAAGAGACAAAAGGAAGGGATCAAATAATTCAGAACTTGTCATGAAGCACTGTGGAAGAAAAAAAAATATTTTAAAGGAGACATACAGTCTTGTTAAAATTAAATAGTAGATATTGAGTTGGATTAGACATGAGAGAGAAGAAAATGAAATGGAACAGCATAGGGAGGAGGAATGTTTAAGTTGACTGACTTCATTGGTGAGAAGTCAATGAGAAGGAGAAAGGCTCCTCAGGGATCATTAGGCTCCTGGAGAGTTTCTGTTCCCTTGATTATAGGGGGATGTTCAGTGGGATGTGGAAGTGGGATGGAAGCTCCTCCACGTCAAGGGGCTCCTGAGGCTGGCAACTTCTACAAGGATCCAAGGACTCCCATTACACTTTTTTTTTTTTCCAAAAAACCAGCACTGATGTTTTTCATTTCTTTTTAATCTCAAGCTGTTTTATTGGTTTGTCCCTGGTGGAGTTTTGTCCTGTTCAATCTTGCTTGCTCCAGGCAAAACATCCAGGGCTTGACTCTCTCCTCTGCCTTGGCACCGTCAGCTTCCTGTGACAAAGGGCATTTCCAAAGAATCTGTATTTGTTTTTCTTTCATCTCACAAAGAACTGAAAGCAAATGGTGAAATATTGTGTCTTTAAAAGGTGAAACAATAGCTTGTGTTCCAGTCGGTCTTCAGTGAGAGTTACAGGGTATTATCAGTATCGCTGATGTTACAGCACGGTCCAGGAAGGCTCTTTTACACTACATATTATGTTCCCAGTGTAGCTGGTGCCCTAACCCCGTAGATTGCCAGGGTTGCAAAGTCTGTTACCAGTCATAAACTTCTCCCATGCCAGCCCATCACCTTTTTCTGTTTGGATTACACCAGCTCCCTTCTCCACGCGTGCTTCCCAGCCCTGGGTCACCAGCTTCCCCGCTCGGACTGAAGGCTCGAGACAAAGCACCGTCTTTGCAGGTGAAGTGGAGAAGGAAAGCCTCCTGGGGATTTCCTGGGGCTGGAGGAACATCTGGGGCAGCAGACGAGTTCGCTTACAGGTGACCATGTTTTCACATGATCCAGAGCTCCAGGCCTGTTGCACAGTCCCAGAGAGGTGAACAGCCCCGTTGTTAGATGAAATATAAACAGTCAGATAGATGAAGCGGAAAATACAGCAGACACAGTGAAAGGTTCAGAATCAATTTATTTTCCACCGCTGAAGACGATCACACATGCCCGGCTCATCTTGGTGCCGTGCTCCACCACTCATGAGTGGCACGCTCACCCTTCAGTGGAGAAAGCTATTTATTTGGTCCACGTTGAGTTATGCATCCTCTCTCTGCACAAGTGTGGACAGACAAGCAGAGAGACTGGGAGACACATAAACCCGTGTATGTCCTCTCTGTTAATGTTTTAGCACGGCTGATCTTGACTGTCTGATCTAATACCATAGTTCTCCCCATCAGGCATAACTGCGGTAATGCAAATGGATTTTGAGAGAAAGGAGATCCAGGAGGGGACGGGGTTGAATAGCAAAGGAAAAGTCTAACATTTTCATACAGAATAAAATCTTTCCCCTTTCCTCACATTTATCTCTTCCCCCTGTACCAGTTCCATGTCTTTCTGCAGACTGACGTTCAGACAATGAGGTTTCTTTTCAGGAAAGTATAATATTTCTTCCCAAAAACGACTCATGCGCTTCAAGTTTGATATGTTCTTAAAGGCCTCCTTGACTCCTGACCCAAGATATCATTTGTCAATGAAAATCTCTCTCCTTCTATTTCTCTTCTGGAGCTAATAAGGCTGTGCATTTACACAGCAAATTCAACACATATCAAAACCCCAGTTCTGTGAGCAGTACATTATTTCCTGTCTTTCAAAGGCAGACTTTCAAAAAAAGACTAGAATAGAATAGATTGTCTTATAACAAGTACTTCCCAAAAAGTAAGAAAAGTCAGTATAGTGTAGACTTTGTTATCAACATGTTAAGCAACTGAGCTGAAACCCAAGTTCCTCTCATGAACTCTATTTTCAGCAGGGAAAAGGCGTATTCTTAAATCATGAGGCAACGAACAGAGAGTTAAATCACAGTGACAGCAAAATGTAGTTTAATTCAAAGTTAGCAGGTCAAGAAGGGCTATGAAGGATCCTTGCATTTACCCCAAGCTATTAATTCAGATAAAAACTACTAGCAGCTTCAGTCTTCAAGGATTTTATTTTTCATGTTTCTGCTTGTTAGCTCACACAAATGAAGAAAGGATTTTTTTTCTCTGAGACATAAGTTTCAATTGACTTGTCTAACTTAATGGCTTGGACCGTGTTGCCTAGAAAATGTCCGTGTTCAAGTGCCAGAGCCAGAAGTCTAGGGAAAAAGTTTATGTACATATATCTCCCATTCCCTCTTTTTCTCTGTGTCCCGCTTTCCATTCCGGCATAAGTTGTGCAAAGAGTTGTGCCCGGCTGCAACTCCGTCGCTTCCACCCTACGGGTGCTGCAAGCCCTCCATGACACACTGCCTTCAGCATCCATGAAGATATATAGCAGCTGCCCGCGTCTGTCCCTTGAGCTCCCCAGAGAACAATGAAGCAAATAATTTCTTTAATTATTTATCAAGGGCTGCTTCCTCAGTCAATAAATTTGTTTTGCTGTCTCCTGGAGGCCTGACTTTCTACTTTATTAGGTTCTTCTTCCACATCCATTTGAAACGTGTTTTATTATTCATATTAATATCTACTGCAAAGTTCTTTTCTTTTCCTACTTCTGTTTTTGTCATCAATTTTATGCAATTCTTGTGCTTTATTCTGTAAGCTTTTTGTCACTTTTTTTCTGTGCTTGATGTTTGATGAGATGCGACTTGACCTTTAATTAACCTTTTAACCACTCTTTTCGTTTGCTTCCTTCCCCCGTCTTTAAATTGGAAAAAACTTTGCATATGTATTATTTTAATTGACCGCTGAGTCATTTAATTCCCTTTCTATTGTCAGTATTTGACTTGGGGGAGAACTGGACTATTCTTTTGTGTGAAACTCCTCCAAATAAGCACATTTGCAGTTTTGTAATGAACTATTTTAATCAACAGCTGTGAAATGGCCAATAAAACAAATTTGTATTCAAGGCTTGTGCAGTGGGAGAGAAGATTAATGAATTAAAAAAAACCAACCCCAAGCCCCAAATAAAAAAATCCTTCTCTCCTTACTGAAGTGGTGCCTGGTTTTGGCTAAACTCTCCCACTGCCACTAGGCAAAATGACCTTTTATTTTATTCCCTCCATTTTGGCAGCCATGCCGAAAAAGAATCAAGCCAACCCCATACAAATGCCTTGCAAATTGCTTGGCTACTTTTTGGGGGCGGTTGTGCGTTAATTATTCTTGTTAACAATCGGGAATAGAACCGAGGCAGGAGTGGGAGGAGGGAGGCATAGAGGGAAGAGAGAAGGGAAGAGCAGAAGGTGCTTAAGTCATTGCTGCTTTTTCACCCATCCAGAGTCCGGTCCAAAATAACCACTAATCACCAGTTTTGTGTTCTTCATATAAAGACTTGCTATTTTCCGGTGCAGTGGTATAATCTCGCTCTTAAGCATATTTGACTGGGAAAGAAGTCTGAAAAGCGTCATGTGTATCCCCATCCCTCCACGCAACGTTACAGTGCTCCCCACATATTTCATCCCAGCAGAGCCTGCCTTTCTAATCAAAGGTGTATAGTGATAATTCAGCAGGGATTATTCTCTGCAAACAGCATGCTTATTTTTTATCACTACTTCCATATGCAGTTTATAGACTTTGTTTGTTTGCCTCAAAATTGTACAGTGAAATACAAAAGCAGCCAACTCCAAGAAAAACAGACGCAGGAGAAAAATGAAATTAAGTAAATCTTACAGAGAGAATGCAGCCTTCTCTTTTATGCCTATAAGAAAAAAATTGGTGAAATATTAATTGCATCTTGAAAAATAATGCCATCTGCTCTAATACAGATGATGGTTTCAATCATATTCATGTCAGATGTTGTTAATAGAATTTTGACATTTTTCAGTTGGTGGAATTTTGTCTTTCATATCTAATATCCCTCTAGGAGTGCTAGGTACTTATGGTAGCATACCTCAGTATCTTTTAAGACAAAAAACCAAATCTTTTTAATCTAGAATTATGTAAAATGTATGTATTCATCTAGGCTAGTTTACATATTCAAAGAAGTTAATACAGTAACTTGTGTAACTAGAATCTGAAAATATAATCAGCAGGATAGATAGACTCTACAGAGTATTTCCTTGCAAAGCTTCAGCTCTGGTTATAGTCACAGGTATATTTCATTATTTGGTAAGGTATGGACCCAGTGCACTATTGAAATAATCACCAATTCCTCTCACTTTCATAAATTTTAGAAATAGTTTGCTTATTCTGAAAGCGCAAAGAAATAGAAACAAACCACATCCATACTGGCAACCCAGATAACTCACTCACTTTTCCCAAGAAAAGCAAACAAAACCATTTCAAAGATTATGACCTTCCTATGGGAATCCTCAAAAGAAAAAAACCCCACCTTTTTATTTCTCCATCTGCATTGTACCTATCTGATCAGTAATAATCAAATTCACAATAGAAGACGACGGAGGGGAGATGGGATACACCAAGGAAATTAAAAGTTAGTTGGTTCAGATATGCATAAATCACATTTTCAAACGTAAATGTGGGAAAGAAAATGAACTGGCCGGGATTCTGAATGGTGAAAAAATATCACTAGGAAAAGAAAATAAATAAAAGAAAATAAGTGAAAATGAGACAGTTTATAGTAGGGCAGACAGTTATTATACTGTGTGGGTGCAGGACGTAACCTTCATGAATGTAGCAACCGGTGGCTGATCATTGTTTTTTTCATGTTTAGTCAAAAAAATGTGAAGATCTTTAAAGACATAATAAGTTAAACACAGTTTAAGTTCCCCTTTGTTTCACGGTGTTATGGGAGGTGTAGAAACCCTTTCAGTATGAAACAGCAAATCACCTTGCCAGATTATTTTAAATTATTTTGTACTACATAAACCCTGACTTAGAAAAGATTTTATATTAACAAATTTTACTCAGCCACAATATTTTCAGGAGCACATCTATCACTGCCTTCATGGAAAAGAAGGCAAGAATCTCTGCACAATTCTTCATTATTTCCATAGATTCACAGACTACCAATGTTTCAAGAGTTTATGTGCACTGTTACGCAAGATTCATAACATATGCTTTAAGGCAGTGTATTTGTAATGAGTAGAAAAATTTGCTTTTACTTAGAATACCTCAAGACATCATTTAATTTTAAGCTGAGACTCACCAACTGATTTGGAAAGAGCCACAACCGGTGTTGCCATGCTTACTGCCAAACGAGTCACGCATTTTCCAAACTTAATACAAATGTTTTATCCAACAGTAAGGGTTCTTTCACATTATTTTGAGTCATTATTTCATAATCCTTTTTTTTCCCCCCCCCAAAAAAAAGACTGCACTGTTAATTCGTAAACAAGGACTGGGGAGGCAGCAGTTGCCAAGGCACAGTGTTTGTATATGAGTGCCAAGTCAATCACATACCTTCTCTAGTGGTCTTTGTCAAGCCTGGAAGGATCTGCACATAAATACCCACCAAATTGCCTTCAATCTTCCCAAAAGTTCACCTTTCCCACACTACCAACAAAATCCCAGATTGTGCACTTTTGCAACCACTTACTGTAATCACCTCGCTGGTATCTCGGGCTTCCCCAGCTATGTGAGAACATGGGATACTGATAGCTGCTCCTCTCCTTAACACATTGATTGCTTATCTTCTTGTTCAAGACAAAATTTCTCTACTTAGAGTACAAACCAGAAATATCTTGGCACATATAATGTTTTACTTGGAATGAAGGAGCAGTACTAATTATTCTACATTAATTTCTAAAAAAATTTAAGCAACAAATAAATACACGGAATTCTTTCTATCATCGCCAAAAGGCAACATATGAAATATATCAGCTTCTCAACAGATAAAATGGCATATTGTTTGCCACCATAATGGACATATAATTGAACCTTTTTGAAGTATAAAGGATAAAATTAATTTGAAAACAGCGTTTGAGCCTTTTTTCTCCCCTAAAATATGTTTCAACTTGGCATGACACAAATTAGGAAGTCTAGCTGGCTGCATTTCAAAATCACATCTTGTGCCTTTTCATTCTAGATTGAAAGTTGATGCTGATGGAAAGCCTTTTACTGAATTAAAACATTTTGGATCAGGTAGTTGGTTAGGGATTAAGATGATCGAAACACTGATCTCAGTATGACCTTACAGCTCCACAGAAAAGATTTTATCATTAGGTAAAACAACAATGAGAGTTTCTGCTCTTACTTCCCTTTAGGTACCAGCTTCAGTTTTTATGATTTTACCTACGTTACGTATGTTGCATCCCATTATATAGTCTAAATCCATATTATCCACCACAAAGAATGTTTTTTACATGTTTGCAACTTCATCTTAATATGAAACTCAACCATAATTGTTGAAGATGCAAGCAATTATTAAAAACTGGGCAAAAAAATTGTGAGACTTTAAAACCTTCATTTTTGACTTCATCTTCTTGTGGAACATTTCTTTATAGGGTTAAAAGGCAACAGTTACTTATGTAAGTGAAATACACTTGAATGTAATGTCTTTCAAGGAGTCTCACCAAGATTTTAATGGAAATTCATTTAACATCCTTAGTTCAGCTATGCTGCTCAGTCCATGTCTGGTCACTTTATTTTACTTTTCATTACTTATAAACAGACCTTAACAACAGACCTGTTTCCCCAAGTCTTTCATTTTGCTAAGTCCTTCTAAATCGCATCCCTCAGCGTTCTGCCGAATGGAGAGCAGATACTGCTGCGATCAGAAATTAAAAGACACTTTGCCACAGCCTTCACTGAGTGCGGGAGCACCTGCATTTTGACACGCTTCCTGCACATCAGAGGCCACCAAGCCTTATGTTGCAGGACTGATCGCTCGGGCACTATCCAGCCCAAGATTTACAGACCGGTAACAGTTTAAGGAACACACAGCTTTTTATGTGTGTTAAGCCATTCATGTTAAAGTACCTTGTGCCCAAGAGACGTTTCCAGTAGGTTTGCTTCGCACATTCTACTGCAACCTTTTGCCCCAGCTTACACAAGACCTTAACAGGGAAATAATTCTTGAGCATCTCGTGTGAAACTGTTCTTTCCTTAGCACTACTTGCTTTATTTTCCCATATATTCTGCTTTGCTAAAGATGCTTGAAATGGGCTCAAATAGCTCCAGTTATGCGAAGCACAATGCGATGTGTCAGTATAGCAGAGCAAGGTCGGGGAGAAGACTGGCACACAGGAGTAACAGATCAAAGTTCTATGGGCTAACCAAAAAAAAGAATATTTTTATTTTTATTTTATTTTTTTTATTTTTACTCTCTTCTGCTATATTCTAGCAGCAGATTCTTATTTCCATTTCCTAGACTTCCTCAGGGACATGTCTTTCCCATCAACCGAGTTCTGACTCTCCTTTTTTTTTGATTTGACTCTCTTACTTTATCAACACCATTTTGAGGACTTGATTCCAGTCCTTAGCTGTCAAAGGACTTGCCTTCTTTGCCCTGCCCTTCATAAGAACATTCAGTGTTTACCTACAATTGACCGCCGGTACATGAACTATTTCAGGGGAGCCAGGCCAAGATGAGTTTTTGCCCTAGGATGGCTTTTCTACCTAGTATTTCATGTGCGGGTTTTTTTGTTCTAAATGGGTCTTGGGCACAATTGATGAAGAGTATGCCAAGTAATTGTGGATGTTTCGTTTAGAAACTACGGATTGTAAAATATAGTGTGCACTGAAATGTTCATCAGCCATATCTGGTTTGGAATTTTCTATTTTAAACTTCTCAGTAAACTGTCAATGCCAGTTCTGTACTTTCAGGAAGTTGTAGGTAACTGGAAGTATTCAGAACCTTCCACAATGAGCTGCCTGCGCATCTTGCTAGCAATTGTGGTAAGATGCTGAAGCAATTTGGTTTACTCACCATAACATCCCTCGAACACAAAATGTACCTGGTGAGATCTTCCAGGCTATCTCAGCAAAATGACATGTTGTTCCTACTCTCCATTTCCAGGACAGTGACCAAGGGCTGTTGTACCACCCATTTTCCGTGGAGAAAGATTCTCCCCATCCCTTGCTCTCCACACGGCTCTTTCAATCAAGGAGTTTCAAGGAGTCCAAACATGGACTGAACAAGTGACAAAGTGATCGCAGTCATCTGCTCCCTCGCCAGCAGTCTGAGCCGTGGCTGGTTGCTCGTATTGTTGCAGCATATTGAAGGCCATAACTTTGTGTCTCTCTCTCTCAAACACAAGCCCTTTTTCCTGTTGAGTGTCCTTCTGTAAAACTGTTATGCTTTTCAAATGGGCAAGACTCCTGGATTACATTTTTTTGACAAGATAGATGAGACTACTTTTCACATGAGACCAAGGAAAGTAATGAGCTGTAATCTTTGAGCTGGAAGATATCTATCTTTTTTAATTACAGGTAGATTATTTCTATATTAGCCCCCATGGCAAACGGCAGTGCCGTGTAGGTTTCTCAAAGCAGTGCTGCATCAAGAGGAAGGGATTACAAGAGTTTGGGACCTTGGCAGAAAAAAAGGATTTTCAAACTTGAGTCTATTTTGAATTGTGTGTGTCCTTGCTATTTATTTAATTGAACAAGCAGATATTTTAAGACTGTTACGCACTACAAGTAAAAAGATATTGCTGTCACATCAGGGAGATGGTTATTAGATGGTCCCTTCAAACATTTCTGCCTTAGTCTGACATATTTGCTCTATCTTTGTCAAAGGAAGCTACAGCCCTCGCATCACAGGACGATTTAAATCCATTTAACCAAAATGTCTGTTTGCATAGATTTTTTTAAATATAGATTCCCTTTACCTTGGGCCTCAGGGAAGGAAATATTTTCTTACTTTCTGAATGTTAGGCTTTTTAATCATCCCTGATTTACTCTTCATGGTTTGGCCTGAAAACAATTCCTTAACTTGTCATAGTTCCTGGGACAGACCTGTCTTATCTAGCTAGCTTATATGTGAAAACACAGAAGCGGTTTTCTTGCTGATCCTTGCTGAGCCCATCCAGCTCCTGCTTAACCACTCGCACAGCCATGGTTTTCCTAGGGAGAACTGTCACTGTAGCTGATGGAAAAAGATCAGATCATTCTCCAGCAAGGATTTTGAAGCTTATCGCAAAGACACATCATCCGCATGGTCCCATTCTGTTTTTGCTCTCAGAGATCATGATGCTCCCTCAAGATACATTTTTCATTTTGTACTAACAATTCTTGCTTTTCCACTTGTGTGTGCCAATGCCTTGACAATGGCTGGGCCCTTGGAGAAATGCTGTCAAAGGCAGGATGGCTTGACCTACTACATAGTTATGTTGAGTGTTTCAAGTCCTTGTGATCAGCCTAGTGACAAAAAGGGGGAGATGACCAAGCGCCTCATCTACAACCTCCAAGGGAGATGCCTGTTCTTGTAGCACAGCTACTTTTCTCAGCATTTTTCCTAAGGGGAGTGAAGTCCTGAGGCTACTGATATCTCACCTGAGCCATTAAAACACCTAAACCATAGGATCCAGGAAAACTATAGCATAAAAGTTACTGGAGAACATCTGTATCAAAATATTTGTTGTTAGGAGCCAAATTACGTAAGAGTTCTGTTAATGGCATTTCTCTTTTTTTCTTTTAAATGGAAGTATATATCTGGTGAATGGTATTTGTTTTGTGTGGAAAACAATTAGAAAATGCAGGAGTTTCCTGGGAAGCAGCACTGATGGGGAAATTTCACACAGCTCTACTCTTTTTTAAAATTTATTTCTCAGTGCTGAGTTGAAAATGCTTCCAGGACCAAATCCGTGCTGAAACCCAGTGAACCAAAATAAAGTGTATGGCTGCTTCTAAGGGATGACAAATGACATAGAAGCTTCTACATCTTGAGAAAACAGGAAAAGTAAAGATAACAACACAGAGAGAAGCAAAGGGGAAGACTTCAAAACAAAAGCAACAAAGAGTAAAGGAGAATCGGATAAAGAGATAAAGAAAAGTCTAAAAGAAACTTAAAACTGAATTTAGGAAGGAAGTGCCTGATGGAAGATGTCTTTGGCGTGCCTCCTCAGTTATTGAATTGAGCACTCTATTATTATGTGAGCATTCAAAAATAAAGCTGAAAAGCAGAAAGCTGTAACAAAGTAAAACTCATACCAAAGGAAGCCTTTAACAAGTTTTACTTCCCGTATTGCACCTCACAGGTTATATAACTTTACATTTAATGGATATTCTCAACTGGAGTCCTATTTGTGAACTGGAGGGAATGCTATTAGTATGCTAATCAGTTCTGCAGAGTAAATTGGTTATAAGAGTGGGGTTCTAGGGAAAGGTACAATAGGGGAATATTTTTTAATTAGCACACTATGAAGTCTATTCTCCCCTTGATGCCTGTGCATATCCCCTATTGACATTAATTTCAGCCACGCAACTTCTATTGAAATGGTGGGGGATTACATGACTCTGCTCCAACACTATCTGAACGTATTCACAGGAAGGGATGACGACCACTGTCTAATGTGACACTACGGAAGTGTGGGCAGGTCCCAAGCACAACTCTTGCACTAGGAAGCAGTGCTTATGTCCCATCAAGCACTCCCGTTTGAAGGTACATTGATGCTTACGCACAGGATGTTCAGAAAGCAGAGCACAACATTAGTTTCAGGCGACTGTCAGTTTTTATAACAAATTCCAGATGGGCTTAGTGCTTATCCTGGACTCAGGCTAAATTCACATTTACTGCAGACGGACCTGTAGAGTTTATCACTGGTGTTTGAAATACCTGAGAGAATCAGTCCTGCAAAACAATCTTGCTCTCTGACTATTTTTTTTTTTTTTTGTATAAAAAAGGTTCCTTAGGTTCACAAGCCTCAAATGAACCTTCAGAAGAGCTGATGGAGAAAATAATTAAAGCACCAAGAAAAATGGTGTTTTGGGAATCGTAATGTGAATAATGAAAACAAGCAATAATTTGAAGTTTGGTATGTGGATTTTATCACTTGAACCACATTATTTTAAATTCTTTTCCTCCAATATCAGCCACCCTCAGGAGAGATGCAGTGTTTTCAAAGTCATCGTGGAAGCCCAGACTTCCATTTCCTATATAATGTCTCACTGACCTTGTGCTAGAGCTTTTCTACTTGATCCCTAAAACTCTCAAACAACATCAAAAGTTGACTTTTTGTTCCAATGCTTCTGGACTGTAAATTTGAATTGCAATGTTAATATAAAGTACTTCGGAATAAATTCTTTTATCAAGAAACTTGATAAAGTTGTTGATCAAGAGTCCCACTTGAGAGCTGGATATCATGTAGCCACGAAAGAGAGGACATCGTTGAAGGAAAGTCAGCAGCTATAGGATTTCTTCAAAACTTAGGCATCTTGCACCTCTGCAAGCCCCAAGGTTTTCTAGGTGCATCTCATTCATGCCCCCCACTGGATGGGGAGTAAAATATGGCTGAACATACCGAAGCTCCTATTGACTATAACAAGGCCAGATTTTCATACTATGCTTTCATCTCTTTATATTTTACTATGGAATAATTCAATATAGTCCTAGATTTAAATTCATGAGAGAAAGTTAAGCTACCTCTCTGATATTCTTGACCAAAATTTCAGAAGAGCTCCAGCATTACCGTAAGATCCTCTTGAAAATCAGCTTTAATTTCCTCTCTTGCAGGTAAAGGATAAGTGACAGCTCAGTTGTATTTATTTCTGAGTAAATTTATTTCACTGAATTAAAAGGTTTTAACATTATTAGAACACAACACTGTCTAATAAAAAGTAAAAGATCGTTGGGGGTTTCAAGGACCTCAGCCTTAATCTCATTGCAATAACCAACTCAAATATATGCCTAAAGATTATTAAAATGCGGAAGAAATGCTGTATTAGAACATACAAATATAAAAGTGTCAGTTAATTGGTCTACACATCAGGTGTCCTAAGTCTTATCTCCTTTATCTGGGGCTCAAGAGATATTTATAAAGACAGCTCTCCATTTGGTTTTGTTTTTCTTTTTCTTTTCTTTTCTTTTTTTTTTTTTTAATGCAGGCTAATAATTAATCTTTAGGAGGAAATGAGAAGATAGTTAAGATGTTCTGGAACTGTCTGCTATTGAACCTAAATCTTGGAGATAGAACAATTCAAGGCTACAGATGAGAACAGTAAATATAAACATAGCAAATACAACCCCAAGCTCCTAAAGCCTCGCTGAAACCAATAAACAGGACACAACACAAATATAGCTGCTCTAATTGGTATGGATTTTCTTCTGCAACCTGACTTCAGACCCAGATTGAAAGGCTGGAGGGCCTTTACAGTGCTTTGCCTAACATAGACCATGAGACTCTCCTGAATTAATTCTTCAGAGAACTAGAGCAGATCATCCCGGAAAACCTGTTGTCTCGAGCCTGACAGAGAATCAGATACAACCTGTTCTCCGACAGTTAATCACCTTAACTACAAGCGCTGACAATATTTCTAGAGTGATTTAAACTCCTAACCACTACTAAACTAGAAGAATGTACTTCCTATATCTGCATTCCCTCTCCACAGCGAGCGATTAAAACTTCAACGATTTCTTGCACGATGGTCCAAACTTTTTCATTTTAAGGGCTACATATTTCTTTTTACAGAGCTTCCACTGGTCAAATATGAAGTTAAGATGCTTGCAGCCCTCTCTTCCTATAGGAGCTAGCGTCAACTTGCCGAATAGACCAAGGGATTTACAGCCACAATAAATCATAGACAGCATGGGACTGATGGACATGCTGGATTTGGGCTAACAGCTTAACCCCTTCAATTCTGAGATTATAGGAGTTTAATCTAATTAAGAGAAGTTATACCAAATCTTTTCACAAGTCATCCTTGAGGTCCTTTCACTACTCTTGTCCTTCCCATCTGCAAAGCTGCTTTGGTGCCCCTTAGGGCAGCCCAACCCCTTCATTCCTATTTCAGTTTTCTTGGTCTGTACATCACTGATCTCATAGTAGGAATCTGTCTCTTCTCCCCCGAATATTATCTCATACGATTCTCCCAGCGGTCGAGCAATCATGAACTCTGATACAAGGGTTTCAGCAGAACCGCCTGAACAGAGATGGAGGCAGAGCCCAGGCTTAGATCAGAGCGAGCATACTATGAATGTGTAACCCAAACTGGAGCCCCGCCAAGGGTCTGACATTTATTAGCCAGTGTGGAAGGCAATGCTGATGGCTTTTGCTAATATATGAATGTAATTCATATTAGCAACATGGTGTGGTCATCCATATTAAACTAAAAGGAAAAGAGTATGGAGCTTAATCTTACCCATTACTAGGTTGGAAGCTCACGTTCAGCATGGTTAGCCACCATGACCCCTACGGGCTTTCTTAGAATAACTGTTTCCCAGAGCCGAGACCGGCATCAGTGAAGATTCATTCTTCCCAGGTGTGATTTTACTCATGGTTGTACAAAAATGACTGTTTATTAATCTGGATTCAAACAGGTGGTCCACAGAGTTTTGTATCAGTGACTCGTCCTCCTCTTTTTAAGCATTCTTCCCAACTCAGAGTCATTTGCAGACTTGCTCAGTAGCAACTATTTTTCCTTTGAAATCGTAAATAAAATGCCTGAAATAACAAAGGGGTAAGAAATACATGGTGTCTGTCAGAAAAGAAAATACATGGCTATCAAGGATCACTTATTAGAGTTAGCTTGAGCCCTGTCAGCCAATTTTTAATCCATTTTATGTGAACTGTTTATTTTGTGTATCTCTATTTTTTTGTATCGGTGTCATGCAGTACCAAGTCAAACGCTTTATACAAGGCTATTACATGAACATTATTATGGTTATCAACAAAATTTGTAATCTCATTCACAAAAAAGTAATTTTGACAGGATCTGCTTTCCCTAAGCCCTCGTTGATTGGCATTAATTAGATTTCTACCGTTAATCCTTTATTAATCGAATTCTACATCAGCCATTCCAGGACCGGTATCAATCTGACAAACATGTAATTACCAGGGTCATCTCATTTTACTCTTTTAAATACTGGAACAACATTTGCTTTTCCCAGCCTCCTGGAACTCCCCCACCATTCCTAAACTCATTTAAAAATTCACAATAGCAGCTGGAGGAACTCAAGCGCAGCGCACACTCTTATCAGCCACTGCAAGATTTGGCAAACTTGTAGTAGCACCAGGCTGTTCAGGGCATTGCTTTTAGCTGCCTCGTTGGTCACAGGCTCACAGCACTGTTGCAAAAGATGCAGTCTTGGTTGATTAAGCCAAGCTCTTACTAAAGAGAAGGAAAAGAGAAAGAGATAAGAAATAAAAAATAAGACAAGAAAGAAAAGGACACATGAAGTAGAGTTGACAGCAAAACCCGTGTTTCATACTCCATGCCCTGCAGAAGGTGTCCTCATGAGGTCCCTCTGCAGGTCCCCTCTCCAGGTCCCTCTCCAGCCCAGGTGAGGAATCATATGGCCACGCCAAGGTCTGGGAACAACCCACGCGTCCCTCGTTCTCGCCCTGTGCTCCTTGAGTCTTGCTATAGAAGGGTCAAGAGTTTCACCTCAGCTCTGACCCAGAACTGCTTTAACCTTGACAACCAGAATCTGGAAGCAAGTCGTTCCATGCAAATCTTCATCTGACTTCCTTGAAGCTTTTTAAAATATCTCAATGTTGTTGACATCTGCAGTTCCAGATGGTTCTTCTTCCGTAGTAAAGAGGTGATATCGGACAGTGGCAATAGTGGAAGTTTCCCTCTTTACACATTTTTCTCTGGCCACAGCGCTCTCTGTGATATTGGGGATGCACTGGGTATTAACGTCTATGTTTTCAAAGGCTCCTGAACATGAAACTGGTTCTCTCTAGCTATAACCATTAGGCATTCAGAGTAAAAGGCCTACAAATCTGGTATGGACGGAAGTGCCTGGAGCACAAAGCTGGTTTTAAAGTACAGTTCTGCAGCTGGTGTTCCCTGGTGACCATCTGTGGCTGCTTTGGAGGTGGGCTTAGGTGCCTGCATCTCCCATGTGCTACAGAATGCAGCTTAGGGACCACTTCAGTGGTCTACACCAAGCATGGACGTTAATGATCTCCAAGTCTCCTTTTCCAATCCGGCTTTTTTCTTTCAGTTCACCTATTTAATCCTCAGCCAAAAGCCTCACATCTCAGGAAGCACCAAGGATGCAAAGAGTGGAAATGTCAATATTACACTTATTTTGTCATCTAATAAAGCCTGGTATCCAACCCACCCATTTTATTCCATTTTTTTCTGACCCTCTTCTCTTTACCACCGGTTATTAGCTTAACTCAGTCTTAGGGTGGTCTTGATAGTCCCATTTCTTTGGGCTAATTTTGTCCATCTCATTTTGTCTTCTGTTAAGCTATACCATTCCAGAAGACTGGAGGATTTATTAAATTTTCAGCCCTTTTCCAACAAGCAAGCACATGATATAGAAAACTCTGCTCGACACGATTTTTTTTTGAAGAAGTCCTTTTTGTTTTAATGGTAGAAACTTATCTTAGAATAAGATTAATATTAATCTATAGAAAAGAGCAAGATAAAGATAGATTTTGCCCTATTAGGTTTAAGAATGACAATCTGTTAAGTGTCTACTAAGTACTCCTAAATTAAAATGAAACACCAGGAGAAGTACGTATGACAGGCTATAGTGTATTAAATGGTTTCATTATCCTCTGATATAATGAATAACAAATGGTTTTGGAAATTGATGCAATGTTTTGAAAGAAGTATTCCTGTAGAATTACAATAAAATTAAACTGAATTTATGTTCCCACCGTTACAATTTTCACTTCCATCTCACAACATTAGTTGGGGTTTTTAATGTCTGTTTATGCGCCTTTCCTGAGCAGAATTTGAAATTAGTTGATCAGTTATCATGTAGTAACTGTTTAAGAATAAATCCACATTAAATTAGAAAAACTAGGTAAGATAAGACTGTGGCATTTGTAACATCAGTAGGGAAAAAAGTAAAGACACAGAAATATGTTTAAGTTAGAAATGAACAAATTAGGTATTAAAGTAGCCAGTGTTCACAGATGTTGTGTTGCTTCTGTATATTCTAAACAAGTTTTCTTGCGGCACAGCCTTGTTATCATGTTAAACAACTTCTAGTGTGTTATACCTGAAAGATCACAACAGATTGAATTTTGTTCAATAGATTGTACTACTGAAGCAGACTATTTAAAATTCTCCATGAAATGTAAAGATGGATTTAAAATTTATGAACAGGAGCATACAATGACATAGGGCAGGTTAAAAAAAAAGTGCAATTTAACATAAAGTATTATTAGTAATAACATTGCAATCAATCACCCTTCTTATCTTCTCATACGTCTTTAGATTATATCATTTAAAAAGCCCTACTGAAGACAAATCATACAATGCTGAGCTGAGCGCTGGAGCTGGGGTTTTCGAAGGACCACGGTGGAATTCATCACTTCAGTGCTCAACTCCTCACTGGAGATTCACACAAGCTACTCCTTCTGGCTCTAGAAAAACTAAACTAGTTTTTGTGCAAGAAAGAGAAAGAAGAAATTGAAGATTCCTGTTTTTGAAGAAAAACACCAGCACCTCTCTGCTCCCCCCTGCATTTTAATATAATATGAATGTTTACAAAAACTGTTAAAACCAAATAAATACTTGAAATCTACAATGTGATTGTGCAGAGATTTTTAGCCCTCTTCTAATAGGTTGTTAGGCAGAAGAGGTTTTTGTTACTGGAGCTATTTTTCTCAGTACTGCCTGCTGAGTAATTCCAAGGTCATAGAAAAGAAATACAAATAGAAAAACTGGTGTGGGGGAAAGGCATCAATTGGGAACAATACTGTTCTCCTTTGCAAAGAGCACGAGGGACTGAAGAGGAAGACCAAGAGACAAATGTAGTTTCAGCATCCTTCTCTGTTGCTTTCTCTATTGCTTTATTCTTTCCAGCGTGTCAACAATAAATAAATAATGTGTCAGAAATTCATGAAATTAAGAGGTCATAACAAAAACAACCAACAAAAGAGATTGCAGTCTGAATTATCCAGGGCAAAGACATTGAGAAGTGAAGTGCTGCTGATGCCAGTGATGTGGAAGAGAAAATAAAAGCGGCGGAAAGGAAAAAAACTCCCAGCATATAAACAAACACAGACATTTGCTGTAATTAAGCCGATAACAGTCAGCAGATAGCATGCAGCCTGGTCCCCGCCTGCCATCAGCTCTCCTGCTGCTGCCAGCCCACAAGATTTCTGCGGCAAAGGTTGGGCATGTCACCAGCCCCTTGACGGGAGGCAGAGGGCTGTCAGGGAGGTCTTGTTTGCTGTGAAAAATAGTCAGTTTTACCTTGAAACGGAGTTTTCCAGCCCACCTAGTGTTGCAGTTTAATCAATACTTCACTTTGATGTCTCTGTTACATTAGGACTAAAATGAAGTTTACAGTCAGCTCAAAGCATCTTAAATTCTAGCAAACACACATGGAACTTCTCTCTTCCATTGTTTTTCCCTTGCCAGCTAGGTGTTAATAAGCACCAGGATTAAGGAAGTAGTACTAAAACACTCCTAATCCATGGCAACCCAGAAGGAACTAGAGGCTACTCACGCTTGTTTGAAACTGTATGAAAAGCTCCAATGACATTAGACACTTTGAAATCCTTGGCTGCTTTACTTTTCCCCTCGTCTCTGCCATCCTCTTCTGTAACAGACAGCAAACCATGCCGGGAAGACAATGCATTCCAGGCGTACGAATACGAAGACACTAATTCATGCGCAGTCAGTTCTTTTCCAAACCTTTGCTAATATTACATGGAAAAAACCTGCTGGAGTTAAAGGACAGGATGGTTAGCCGCATTGCTGTCCTACAATCAACCTAAAGCGCGTTACCTGGGAGATTAAATGAAAATGTTGTGGTGTGCGTGGAGTGCGAGGTACCCTCACAGGGTATTCGAGTGGCTAAGGAACGTGTCGCAAGAGGAGAAACAGTGGAGCTGAGAGCGGCTGGTTCCTGAGCCAGCTGCCTGCTCGGGAACAGGCTTACACAATTGCAAAATATTGGTTTTTTCCACTTTCATATTAAAGCGACACTGCAGGGGCTATAGTCTTGCTGCATAACCGTTGCCTGCGAGGACTGTCTTGCAGCTGGTTTATCTGGGGAGCGTTCAACCAAAGCGGTGGGGAGATGTCTTCTGCCACGTGAAAGGTATTAAATAAATCCATACAGTTGCTTGCTTTGGGTTTATCTTCAGAAACGTGCCTCTCTGGCTGGAGCATGGGTTCTTTTCATATTTGTCTGGTTTCATCTGATCAGCTAAAGACTCCTTTTGCTGGAGACTGCCTCTGTTTGGTTGAGATACTGGTGAGCGAAGGATACAGTCTCATACCCACCACCGCCCGTGAGCAGGGGCAAGGGGATCTCAAAGAGCATCTGCAGCATCAAGCCTTGTCTCTCTTAGTGGAAAGATTTCAGCACGGCACTGAGTACATCAAAGCACATCAAAAGAGTGATTTAACCTCTTAGGAGAATGGCACTGAGAAAAAATACAAAGTCTTACCAGAAATTAATAAAAAGCAATATTCTGCATTTCTTTCCTTATCTTGTTCCGAGTAAGCTTTCTACATAGTTCTTTCTTATTATTCTTCAAATTATGCAGCATTTTAAAAGGTACTGCTAGCAGTCTTTATCCCGTTTCCTCGCTAGTGTTTTTGATGGTAATCACATATACAATTATCTCTTGTATGACTTGCATTTAGCTTAGACTGTGAGTTAGGGTTGTGGATTTTACAGATTCACTGTTCTGAAGCAACTTTGATTGATGGCAGTCACCTAAACGGGTACGGGATCAGCAAAGCTCATCAGCAAAGACAACAGTATCGGGTACATTTATAGCATCCTTCTTTATTAGTTTAGAGACCAGAGTTCTTGTAGGTCAGCTCATCCAGCAGGAGGTGAGGCGGGAGGTTGGCCGCTCTGTTGGCACAAGCGGTCGCAAGCAGAGCAGGCGTCAGCAACGGAGATGCAGGAAGGGGCTGAGTGACTTTGAGGTTTGAAGCTCTAGGAAGCCGCTCCAGGTGATTTTCCGCACGGCTGTGGATATTCTGGCTTACTTTGCTGAGGTATTTTGGCCTTCCCATGTGCGGTGTGAGGAGTTTAGATGCACGTGTCTGAGCTATGGCTTCCTCTCAGGGTCAGGAACCTCAACCATACGGGCCACAGTGCCAAAGCTGGAACTGTCCCAAAGGACCTCAGTACCCTTAAAAGTGAAAGAGCAGGAGTGAAAGCTGTTACTCTAAAGGATATGGAAGATGTCACCTCTACAATGCCAGCAGGAGACCCTCCTGAGTTCACAGCTCCTTCTCGCACAGTGCAAACAGACTCTTTTCCCTCATTGGAACTGTGGGGATTTCAGACGCCTTACCCTCTGTAAGGCATTTTCTGAAATCACAGAGTCTGTGGAAGTTCACTCTCCATTTTGTTATTCATTAGCTGCCTTCAGCTCTTTAGTATGCCCCGGTGTCCTCCGTCTTCTGAGAGCCAGGGAGAGAGATGACAGAGCAAAGGGCAGCACAGACAACATCAAGAAGCCAGAAAAGCAAGGAAAGCAGGGAAATATTGTTTCATCCTTTTCTTACAGCCATTTATTTCCATGCTGAAAGGCAGCATGTGGGCTGAGATGCTTTACTTTGCATTTTACGCAGAAACTATGGGAACTCTTCTCTGCTTATCACTGGAGAGGAATGGCCCAGTGCAGTTCTAGTCAGATGATATTAAACCATGACCAACCTACCATTGGAAAGTGAGGAGAAGAGCTATTGAAATATTCAGCTTTCAATTATAATGTCTCATCTACTACATCAGATTATTTACTTGGGAAGGAAGGGGCTGGTGCTTTCTCCCTAGAAGACTAGCTTCTGTTCTTCAAGGATGCTCATCAAGATCATACTTAAGTGGCATAAAAT
Source organism: Chionis minor (assembly GCA_013398295.1). Lineage (NCBI taxonomy): Eukaryota > Metazoa > Chordata > Aves > Charadriiformes > Chionidae > Chionis > Chionis minor. The sequence continues at coordinate 19,579 of VZSF01008487.1, read as the reverse complement.
ACTTGAGAGGACTTTCTCCTTTTCAGTCACTTCTGCTGTTTATTCTCTTACTCTAGAAACTCAGGCTTTCATGGCCTACTCTGTTTTCCCACTTTCCCTCACCTTTTGTCTACCAAATTTATTAATAGCTGTAACTGGGTTGCTGGCACACCCAGGAATTACCCATGTGTGCAGCCCCCTTTTAAGATGCAGTGAGACTAGAAAAGAGAGATTGTTAAATCTTGCCTCAAATACCAAGCTGGGATTCAGGGAGCCCAAATTAGACCCTCCTCAGCAAGTTCCCTGAAGACCTTTGAGGAATGCCCTTTTCCCATGGATTTCAGTCCCTGTCCCTTTCCTTCTCCCTGGCCTGCATTGTAGTGATGGCATTCAAATACTGTACCAGATAGGAAATGGCTATATTAGCTTGTAATAGAGCATTACTCTATTTGACTTACTCAAAATACCATAGTTATTTTCCTGTAAAAGAGATCCTGCTTTAAAACGGATGAATTGAGCAGAAGCTAGGCACTAACAGCCCCGTGTCCATTACTACTGGAGGTCACCTGCTTTACCTCCTGCAGAGGGAACTCCTCGTTTGCAGAGACGCGTGATGCAGCGCAATCCGTGCAGCCACAGCCGGGCACATCCAGCTCCATCGGCATCACCGGAGTGCTAAAATCAGCTACGTTGGAAGTCCAGGATTTTTCACAAGGAAACTCACATTGCTTTGTAAGCTGCTCTGTAACAGAAAGCAAGAGTGGCAGAGCGGGCCGTGGAGAGGAGGAAGCAGCACTTAAAAAAGACTAATTGTGATTAATCTATTCCATTTCTACTGTGAGAATTATTATTCTCGAATATGTCTTGCAAACACAATGTGACAGGACTAAGAAAGCATACGGGCATATTCGCCTGTTCTCAGCTCAGTGTACAAGTTTCTGTTCTGAGGCAAGGACTCATTTTACAGATTGCATTTGAACATTTTTAGGATAAATGAGGCAGCTGTTGGTAAAAAACTGCTGTAGCTTGAGAGTCACTCGAATTTTTATACTGTAAGTAAACTGCTGTTTCTGGGGACTTGGCAAAACAGAAAGGACAAACCACTTGATTTCTTACCTCAGTATAAGTTTCCTGAGTATTGGCTGGGAAGTTGCTTGGTATTGCCAAGCGATGAGACCAGTTTTATGGTGATAGAACTGGGAGAGGGTTTAACAGGTTGCACTTCCTGTCTCCCTACGACACTGGAGACAAGACCTCAAGTTTTTACTCCATTATAACAAAGCATTTTTTTCACTTCTTCCCCATCAGATGATCCCTGCTATAAACATCATTCTCGCCATATTTCTGAACACACTTCACTTTACATCCAGAGCAAAATCGCCGGGATTGAACAGGAGGCACATGGTGCAAGGAGTCAGGCATGTATCTGGCACTTAAACAAATCAATACCTTCTACTGTGTTGGCAGACTGCAAAGCCTATAGGCAGGATGAGCCCCTGACAGCGTATTTACATGCTGCCCTGCAAAATACAGCTATTTGTAGTTTGTGTGATCCACAGCAGCCAATGGCTCTGCTGGCTACGTTATAAAGCAAGGGAAGCCAAGTTATTAGCAACTTTTGTTTTTCTTCCAGAAGTGTGGAGATATCAAACAAGCACCTTTCTTAGGATCAGCACACGGGAATTAGCGAGCAGAGCTGGCCAGCAGCGGCTATCCACATGCCTTCTCTTAGCTTCTGGCAAATGAGGTATTTCAAATTAGCTTAGCCTTTTCTACAGAAAGGTTACCTGAATTACTTTGCGTTATGGCAAGGCTTGCAGCCTGCCCATCCATGCTGCTCGAAGGTAGATGGTACAAAATCACTTCATTGTGTGCCTAATCCCTGAGCTTACCTTAATTAGCAGGAGAATCAGAGAATAGCAAATCAGAGCTGTTGACTGAAAAACTTATCCAGGATTTTTGACCAAACTCCACTCTAATATGCACCTAGAGGAAGTTTAATACTGCAGTTTAGAATTAGTCCTGTTACAGGGGAGAAACAACATTATATTTCCTAGTTATTTAACACCCATGTCTGAAAATATCTTTGTTATCCCAAAACAAAAATGTCAAGTTTTGATCTGTTCTAGTGTGAAAGAATGTTCCTCTCTGGCCAGTTGTCCTTCACCAGGGAAACAGACTTTCCAGCTAGTCTTGCACTCTATCCCACCTTTGCCATGCCTACAGGCTCAAGGCAAGGCAGAACCTCAGTACAGAACACGGCACATCTCAGGGCATTCGCTTTCCTGTGCCTGCGACACACTGACGATCTCTGCCACAAACTAGACCAAGTCAAATGGGAGATTCCCTTTAGAAATTATTTGTGAGATTGAGACTCTGAACCTGCTCATGATGAAGTATGATCATGCAAAGTTAATGAACACTGAGCTTATGTTTCTGTATTGCACACACAATTAACAAAGTTTACAGATTGGTACTTGTCTGTCAAGCCCCAGCGCTGCCATTCAAAGGGTTTCTTAACAATAAAATGACTATTGAGTAATTGACATTTTCTTTTGCCTGTCAGAATACACGTAAGCTGTTTTTTGCAGCTGAATTTCTCTTGAAATGTATGCAGGCATGTATTTCCTGCTTCCAAACTGAAAATCAGATTACTGTCTTGAGTACTAGCGGAGTTCTGATGAATGTTTATTTGGCACCATGTTCATACTGTTATGCACAAGTGCATAGAATTAAAATAATAATTTCTACTTGATTTCATGCTTCCCTGACTTAATGGTCTCTGATGTTTTTTAGCAGATCCATTATACACACTTAAATATAGAAAAAAAAAAAAAAAGAATAAACTGGTGACCAGATTTACTCCAACATGAAGTTGGAAAGAAAATTATAAATATGCCTCTTGCTAGGATTTGCCACTGTGTCTTTCCTGGGTAATATGACACTGAGGTATTTGCTCTAATCAGTGGTGTACCCAAACTCATTTTCTGCTTGTCTCTACAAAATCCTGACAACTCCTGTTTTTCCTTTAAGTACAGTTGAATGTAATTAGCAAATTGCTCAAGGCTTGATTAAAATGTCATTTTACGAATCTGTGGTATCTTCAGCTCCTCTCCTAAAGCCACTCACTACCTGCTCAACTTAACCCCACGCCAGTCAGACATCTTGTCACCAAGAAACAGGAAATTATTATTTCACTCTGCAGCTTGACAGCCTTTACTGCTTCCCATTCGACGCAGATGGGGAGTATTGGGGGTGGCGGGAAGAGGTACCGAGAGGCTGCTGAAACGTCCAAGCAGAACAGAGGTTGTCACTTTGGATGTCCAAAGCCATGTCTCGGAAAAGCATCCCTCTGGGGAGCGACACCGCAGCGCCACGGAGCGTCCACAGGCTGCGAGTGCTCGGGCAGTCTTATCTGTGCAGGGATGCAAGAGAGATTTCAGGGAAGGAGATTGAAGATAATGTAAATACAAGTGATGGTGTGTAACGTGCAAGCAAACATTCCCACCCCCTGAGCTACACCAGCACTGCTCACTGCTCACAACTCCGTTGCCCTTCAGCTTTCAGGCAGCGTCTCATTTAAATTTGCTATTTCGTTCAGGCTCAGGTTTAAAAGAGCGGGGTCAAAGCAGCTTCAGCTTCATTTTGAGTAATCAGGAGCTGCAGAAGTGAAATACTGCCATTTTGCATGGCAACAAATGGACTTTCAGTGGGAAGGCTCAGGCAGCCGTTCTGGGAGGGCTGAAGTGTTCATGGTCTCACCATGAACCTCAACTTCTTCAGCTGTTGTCACCATCTAAGGAGATTGTTTGGTTTGTTGGCTTTTTTTTTTTAAAATCGTTGGTTTTTTTTTTTTTTTTTTTAAGCTTCCCTCCCTTCTCACCAAATCTGAGTTATTTTTGTCTCAGTTATGCCTGGGGACAATGAGCTGATATTGCTTAACTTTGCTAGACCTACTTATGCCTTGTAGTCTCAGCGGATCTCTCACCAGGAGAGCTAACAAACTTTGGTTATAGCTCTGTAAAACAGAACTCAGCTCCTCTCTGCTACCATACGTGAACACACGTGTTCTCACACTTGAACACAGAAGACGTGTCACAACCTCTGTCCTTTTCTATCACCCAGCTTCCTCGCCAGCATTGATCCTTCTGTGTAGCCAGTTCTTTCTGGATTTGGCTACTTTGTGCTGAATTCCAGCAGTACTGGCGTATTAGCTGATAGAAATAAATCATGGAAAGAAATCTTCGGTTTACCCAAGCACCTGTTAGTACAGCTTGTCATGTCTAGCATTTTTAATATGACCCACTTTTTCCCCCAGTAGAAAGAAGGCCAGAACATGAGCATTTATTTGGAATTCTCCGGCACTGTAATATTATAACCAAGGGTATTTTACAATTATGCCTTCATTGTCTTAACACAAATCATGCTTTAAATGATTAAATAAATCTTAGCAAAGGAGTAGGATCTTCTGCACTGCCGTCTTTGAGTGATTTGCATGCAAGCGAAATAGATTTGGACCTGTCCCTGAAAAAAATTAATTTTCTAGGGAGCTGTGAATTTTGCATGTTTAATTATTACATAAGCATTTCTGTTTGGTATTGTTCTGGCGAGTCTATATTTTATTAGGCCTCTGATGATTTATAATAATAAATGTTTGTTCAGCAGCAGCTGGTCTCAGATCATTATCCCATCCAACATACTTTATTTATTTATCCCGCCTCATTTTTAACCCTTGTGTGTGTTTTCTTTTCTTTCTCTAGTTACAACATTTTAGCTGGAAAGCAGTCAAGCTCCCTTTGAAAATAATTCATAGCAAATTAAGGTCGGGTGCTTCTGGAGCAGACATTGGGTAGTACTTGAGCACGCAGGATACACCACCTGCAGAATTCGTAGTGTGCTCTTGATGGATGCTGACTGCTCCTGTAGTAAGGTACCCTCCAACCTTCCCACAGAGTTTTTAGTCCCTTAAAAAAATAGGCTGGATGCTACTAACTGATATCAGTGGGAGTCCTGCTCTTGGTACCATCAAGGAAGAGAAAACTGCAGACTGTTAATGTCATGTTCCTTTGAAGTTTTCAGCTTGCTTTACATCTAACGCTCCAGTGGGGACATAAGTCTCCAGTATAATAGAGAAGGAAATAATCCCCATCTCAGGTAACTCAGCTACGGGCCACTGGTTTAGATGCCCAGGATGGATGCCAGCCTGGCTCTGCTTTCCCACCTCTGGAACCAACTCCTGGTGGTATTCTCAGGTCCGCCATGCTCTTAGTTGGGATGCAGTGATCATGCAGTCCTGAATAAAAGCCAGCCTGCTTACAACGACACCACCTACACCTGCCAGAAGGAAGCACTGAGGAATATATTATGGCTTGGCTTTTGCTTTTTGGGAGATGAAGGGTTTTTTACCTGACTGGAGGGACATACCTCATGCCATCTGTAGCTTACAGATCTGAATGTTTTCCTGATCAGATCAAAGCACAACCAGGAGGAGGAAGGGAGAAACAGAGCCCTTCATTCAGCTGCCCAGGGTTAATCACAGGAATACAGGAGATTTAAGTTCAAATCCATCCTCCTTATTTGAAGCAGAGAATTGAACTTGACACCTCTCCTCATCCCAAATCGGAGTGCATTAACCATGAGACCAGAGAGTCAATCCCTCAGTTTTCCTCTACCTTCATCTCAAACACAATTAAAGTTGACGTTATTTAAACACAGAGGTAACTTCAAGAGAATAAAGGCGAGATTGGGTGCATCTCAGATGTCGCAGTGACTACAGGATTTTTGTGGAGGAGCAGCAACAAGGGCACCAAACCTTAACTCAAATGAAGCAGAGAAATAGAAGATGCATGATTTTGAGACAGAGAATGACACAAAGTGTGGGTCTAACTCAAAGTCTGCGGAAATCATGAGCTGTATTTCCACTGGCATTACAGAGCTTGAATCAGCACATGGATATCCAATTTGGACATTTTAAAAATAATTTCTTCACATTTTTAACTGACAAGAAAGGAAGTGACTGACACAGAATTAGAGATAACAGATGGATGAGTACAGCAACTATTGATCAAAAGGCAAACTAAATATTCCAGCTAAATAAATAACGAGCAAAGCATCACCTTCAGTAAAAGAACTTTGAACACTTATTTAATTTTTTGTATATATAATGCTTTTTCAAATATAGTTTAAAATATGTTCATGTGGAGATCCACCTGTTTAGAGAAGATGTAACTTAATATTCTAAAAATTGCAGTCTTACATGGTATTTCATTCCCTATGGGGCTAACATTCCAAAGAAATCAGAAAATAAGTTCCTACGGTCAGAGGTCATTAAATTTGTAGAGAGAGAGAAGCCACATGTCAAGAGAGGAAAATTCTGAAATGCAAAACTCAAATAGAAGGGAGAAGACAATTTATTTTCCTTTTGCTGATATGGATTTGTTTTTTAAACCTGGCTTCACTCCATCACGTATCTGCATGGCTTATCATGAGAAATCCCATACAACTGGTGTCAAGTGGTGCATCGTTTACTATCCCTACTTTGATCCCTTTGGGATCATTAGAAGTGCCAGGTTCCTACCAACACTGAGTAAGGAACTCTTTTATACAGTGTAAGAAATGCTCAACAGGTAATGTATGATATTTAAATTTGCAATTGGTTTAAGTGGCACCCATCATTCACAGCCTGTAACTACCTGAAAGTCTAAGAATTAACAGGTCCTGCTACAGTCCAAAGTAAGCAAGCTTATTTCTAGAAGCTTCTGTTGTTTTTTTATTTATCCCCGGGCTATTGATTAATGGAACGCTGCTACAAAATGACCAATGCAATTATGGATTTTTCAGTGGTACATAGGTTTTTTTATTTTATCTTAATAAAGCTATGGAAATGCACAAGCAAAGGAATAAAAGTGAGAAGCTTTGCCATTTACCTGGACTTCACTAACTGTAGAGTATTTGTACGGTGATCATTGAAGAGAAAAACTTGAAAGCGCCCTGAATCGGCACACTTATCTGAAATCCTTAATGCATGTGCTATACAAGCAGTATATTATAAGTAAGTATTGCCTTTAGATATCCCCAATGTAGATATGCAGTGATGACTGGAAAGTGTATAACCATGCATTAACAGTACTTTCTCTTCACTATGGTCATGTGGTTTTCTTGTGTTATCTCATGTGAAGGGCACAAATCAGGAGTATTTTGAGTAACACCAGGCCTACTGATTGGTCCATCCTCATGTAAATCCACAGGAGGCCCTACAATGTCAAGCTCTGGTTTTCATGGCCCCGGCCTCCAAAAGGGAACGCACGATCTTAAATTCAGCATCTCACTGTTGCAGCGTGGTGAGAATGGCAAGTCCCCAGACGGTGTTTGCAAGAGCCAGCGTGCTCAAAGAGGAGCTGCCAGCACTGCAGAGGGTCAGACTCGCACCTCCAGCTCCTGCCTTCCAAAAGCCTTTCTCACGCACACACACGCTGCTTTGCGTTGCGCTAATTCGTGCGATTTCATTCAAAGACTACAAATGCAAACAGCGGTTCCTGCCAGGTAAAATGTCTACATGTATTTTAAGGAAGACTTTTTATCTTTGTGATCTCAACTAAAGCACGTTTACCAAAGCTTGCACTGTTCCTCAGGTAGTTGGGAGTTCAGGACCAAGTTTTCTTGAAAGAATAATATTTGCAACAAACACTGAAGCATGTTCAGTTATTTTCCAAGTGACTGGTCAGCCTCCTCTCTTTCATTTCATATCACTCAGTCACAACTCTCGCCCATGAACACAGGCTATGGCAGCCAAGGCAGCAAGAACCTAAATTGATGGCATCATGTTGCTTTGGCTTTTCTTGCCAGGTCTTGTTTTCTTTTTTAATCTCTGCTGGCACCGTACTCTCAGCTCTCAGTGCCACCTGCTACAAGTATCCCCACTGAACCATTTCCCAGATATATTGTACAGGTTTCTCTAACAACAGAGAAACCCTCCTTGCAAAGTCTCAGTTATTGCTTTCCTACTCCAAACAGTCCCTAAATCCAATTTATGATGATACTATTTTGATCCTCAACACCTTGATTTGGCGTATCATATAACTAAACAGTTTGGATGAAGACTCCCAGTATGCACAGCATTATTGGTATTGGAAGAGCCTTCATATTTCACTGGGTACTTTACAAATACACTGTGACAGTTTCCCCTTAAAATTTTTAAAATTTAAGAGTGGGGGAAAAAACTAAAAGGGCAGAAGAGACTAAGTCTCCAAGTAGAGATCAGTTGTGTAGAGCTCTTAAATGCATCCTTTGGGAGCTGCTGCTTATCTTTTTCTATAAAAACTCTAAACTGACAGATAGATTGTCAGGTTTTCTTTTAGTGGGTTGATACAAGAACAGTCAAAAGTACTCAGATTTTTTGGTGTTTTTTTGGTAAGCAAAGCAAGCCGCGTTCTCTTCTCACTAACACCTCTCTTTAAATGAAGGCAAAGTTTGAACCTGTTTAATGATATTGACATTTGTTGATTTTATAATTTTTTAAAATAAGGGGTGGAACAGGGGGAAAAAAGTCAGAGTCCAATCAGGTCAATAAAGATATATTTATGTATTTATGTGGTGGGCCTAAGAAAGAGCAATAAGCAGAAGAATATACACAAGTATGGTTAGACATCTCTAAGTATGCAACCACAGTTGACATGGTCTTTTCAGAAGCCCCATGACCCAGAAATATGTTTTGTATGGCCTGGAGAAAGACTAGAGGAAGGCAAGAAAGAAATACTTATGAGATAAGATGTGGAGGGTTGTTTTGTTTTGTTTTGGTTAGACGCGCAGCTGCAAGGGAACGGTGTTTCAGGGGTTTTGGCAAGAGAAATGTGTAATACATACATAATTTGAAGCAATAGAGAGAAGAAGCAAAGGTGATTTGTAGATCAAGAATTCAGGTGACATGGAAAAAATTAAATTACTTAGGAGTGGGGGAGATTTGGAAGAGAAGGTTAAGATGTTACTGTTTTGGTTGTGTTTATATTAATGAAGTGATCTAAGAACAGCAGATCAAAAGCTTCAGTTTGAAGTAAATTAACTTGTGCAATATCTTCCACTTTTCTTTTTTTTTTAAAGTATTTGGTATTCTTCCTTTGAAGATGAACTGAATTTAGAATTTCTATAGAAAGGACCAACTTCTGTAAGTCAGAACAAACACAAGTAGCATTGTGGCTTATGAAAAGGCAAGAGATGTGTAAAGTTAGGATGTGCAAACTTCTCTGTAACACAGAGAAATATTCCTGCTCCAGCATTCCTCCTTCCCAGGCAGCTCAGATTTATGTACTTGATCTATCGAGACACATCTTCAGAAAACTCTGGAGTGTTAGACGACTGACAAATTCATGAGACAATACCCTCAGAAATCCACACAGTGCTACTGCATTAAATTTGCTATCACATATTATGATTCACACCTGTAAGTGAAATAGCAGCAAACCATATCTGGCTTTTCGAACATCGTCAACTGGAAAATGTCTTAAATATTTACAATCATAAACACATAAACAAAGCTTGCGTCATCAACTCCTGATACAAGAGGGCCATATTCAATGAGAAGGCACTTGGAACAGTGACTTGGATGGAAAAATATTGGGGGCTGGAGTAGATCTTCTCTGTTCATGCAGTTTGCAGACAGTTAGTCTGACTCAAACATCACTGAAAGAAATTGAAAGACTCTCCCAGGCTTAGGAAAGAAACGCTTAAAGCAATCTAAGGCTAATATTTGCAATGGTCTGGGATGTCCTTGAGAAGGCACAACTTTTAGACTATATACCTGCATCAATCTGACATCCAGGTACCTTGGAGTCATGGCTGCTCCATTTTCTCAATATTTGCAAGGACCACAGTATCATCCACACAAGAGACAAGGAAAGAGACCCAAGGTAAGTTATTATGCAAAACCTCACGGGAAAGTCTCAGGTGAGTGTCCTGGTTCCGGCAGGGACAGGGTTAATATCTGGCCCAGCACAGGTATTCCACACCACGTGACGCCATTCCCAGTATTTAGGGGGAGCTAGCCGGGGAGGGCAGTTCCCAGTTTGGGAGCGGGCGGGGACGGTCCGGGTCCGGTCGGTGCGCGTCGGTACTGTACCCCTATTTATACATTCCTCTGCCAGTACTACTGTTGTTTTGTCAATTTTTTTTTGTTCTGTTAAATTGTTTTTTATCTCAACCCACGAGTTTTTGCCTTTTTATTCCAATTTTCCCTCGCTGCTGCGAGGTTTGGGTGAGCGGCCGTGTGGTTCTTTGTGCCGGCTGAGGCCAAACCACGACAGTCCTTTTTGGCGCCCAACGTGGGGCACGAAGGGTTGAGATAACGGCAGATGCGACCAGAGCTTGTTAAAACGAATTTGTTGTATATGTTTGTTACATTAAGCTAAATAGTCA